>BHFT01045908.1:0-18939 GCA_004320025.1 Laticauda laticaudata | reverse complement strand
CATCAAGGTTGATAATCTTACCTGCACAAACATCTATTTTGCATGCACTGGTATCCTTATTAGTTTTAGGTTACTGGAGACAGAGACGTTTTAGGTTGCTGGAGACAGAGATGTTCTGAATCCATTAATTCTCTGTCCCCACTGTTCAATTTAAATGTTTATCCAGGAAATCTGTGAATTTAATGCCAGGCTTGTGCCAACAAAACATGCCACCATTAATTTCAAATCTGACCATAATTCACTCCTGCGAGTATCAGTTCTTGGGGTCCAATATGGCAATATGTTCCATCCATGGATTCATTCTTGTCTGTTTTCATGAAGTTTTTGATCTTCAATTTCAAAATATGTGTTGTGGCTGTAATGTGTTTATTCGCTGCCGCAGGACAAGACCTTTTTCTTTAAATATTCTAATCTAAATTGAAATGCAAATTGATAGGATGTTCTTTCAAAACTATGTGTCAGCAGTTCCAGAAGTTTCTACCTATGTTGGGTGTGAAGTACTAGAGAAATCAATTCTAGCTAATATGGAACACTGGGATTTCAACTTGCTAAGCTCCTGAAAAACGTAAGGATATCAGCAGCTGTTTCCCCATTGTCATCTAGTCTCCAATTGTCAATAAACAATAACGAATTCAAATTCAAAATTCAAAGGTGACTTATGGTTTAGGACCAAAGAGGCCATTCCCATTGTGAGCTATCATTGGAATTGGGAGGGTTGGGGGAGCTAAGAATGAGATACTGTCTATCCAAGGGAACATGTTATGGCCTATCAGCTGCTGGCCCTCTGGCAGCTGAATCAGATGAGGAGGCGAAGTGGGAGTCGGGGACAGCATCAAGGCGATGTGAGAGCTCCAAGGGGGAAGAGGGAATGGAGCTGTCAGAGATAGAGACAGAGGCGGAGGCCAAGCTGTCCATCAGCCCTCAGATGGAGAGTCAACAGCCTCCAGGTCCGAAGGTGGCTGATTAGGAAGAGGAGGAACAGCTGGGTCCTGTGCCTAAAGTGCGGATGCATAGAAGGCAGATGAGAGAAGAGCAGCAGAAATCTATGGGCCAGTCCTCGGGACCAAACAGCTATCACTACCAGCTAAGCCCCACCCTAGCTCTGGGATAAAAGGCAGGGGGCAGAAACAAATTGACATGGCAGACATATTTGTCTCCCTGTCAGTCAGCCACTGATAGTCCGAACTTCTGAATTCTGTCTGGAACTGTATCAGAATTCTTTCTTGGAATCTACAGCGCTGAGAGTCAGGTGCGTCTTCGGATTGTGTGCGTGTGGGTCTCTGCTGCTAGAAAAAGAGTGAGCGCACCTTCCAGGACTTCCAGTACAAGTGTGGTGAAAGAGAGAGAGAGATTCCTGGTGGGTTGGAGCCATTTCAGGGGGAAAGGGAGCAAGCTTCGCTTTCCATATGCACTTACAGACTTTGTTAGCCTGCTATGTGAGAGAAAGAAACTCTTTGCTGGGGTTGCTGGTGCTCCTAATATTGGGAACGTTTGTAAAAAAAAACAACAGTGTGCTTGTCGTGTTTGGGAGCTGGGTCAGAACAACTGAATGGTAGCCATTGATTTACATGGAATATAATGAAAGGATGTTTTTGGAAGTATCATTGAAATGGGGAGTAAGAATGATGCAGAGCAGCCTATCCTATTGACAAATGAACAGGATCTGCACTCTAAGAATGTAAGCAAAAGACAAGAACAACTTCTTTTTATTGACTGCCTCAAGGCCATTCTGGGTTGAAAAAAATACATTTATCAAAAACATATGAATAAAATAACCACTGGATGGAGAAAAAGAATTCCACCCTTTGCTATCTATTTTTTTTCTCATATTTGGATGGATTTGGATGGTAAACATTTATCCAGACTGATTATACCCTAAAAATAGAATTGCTATTCTCTCCATTCCCCATCTCCCCCACCTGGTGCTTTCTAGTATGAATCATTCATTTTATTTGATATATAATGTGTGCCATTATTTAACATTTACTAATGCCACGGCCAGTGGTGGCATTCAAATTTTTTTACTACCAATTCTGTGGGCGTGGCTTGATGGGCGTGGCAGGGGAAGGATACTGTAAAATCTCCAGTCAGAGGTGGTATTTGCTGGTTCTCCAAACTACTCAAAATATCCACTACTGGTTCTCCAGAACTGGTCAGAACCTGCTGAATACCACCTCTGGCCACGGCCCCATCTATTAATAATGAAAGCACATTAAGCTTTCAATTTTTTAAAAAATCCACTGTATTTTTCCTTTGCTTTTCTATTCTGTGTATTCATATGACATGCAAAAACACTAAACAAAACAAAGGTCATTTTAAAATAGCCAATAATCCTTAATATGAAAATAGTTAAAATACTAGCAACAGCACACACATACAAATCTGCTTTAACAAATGTCAAGTTCTCTGGGTAAAAAATGATTAAGTGGTTCTTACCATAAAGAAGTTGCTTATTACGTTGAGCTGCTATCTAACTAGCTGTTGCTCAGTTTCATCAGATTATTTCTGGAGAGGAGGGGACTTTGGAGGTTTTTAAGGTCAAACTGGACTCCCCATCACTTTGGAAGCTCCCACCTTGGATTTTGTATCTTAAACCCACAAATTAGATTCTTGAAAAATGATCGTTTTGTAAATCATAAAATTGTGGGCTGTTCAGGGGGTCCCTATGATGTGTAATTCCAAAATGATGGCCAGGAAAATGGTCTCCAAAATCTCAACTGGCAAAGGGATTTCTGTCTAAAAATCTATTTTATTTATTTACGCGTTTGTTTGTTTGTTTGTCAAACATATACAAGATAACAAGTGTAGGTATGAACATAAACAAGAACAAGGGAGTAAATACAGATAAATGGGGACAGTAAGACAGGGACAGTAGGCACGCTAATGCACTTATGCATGCCCCCTTTAAGGACCTTTTAGGAATGGGGTGGGGTCCACAGTAGGCAGTTTGAGGTTGAAGCTGTGTGGGGTTGAGGCTGTAACAATGGAGTTGGGTAGGGCGTTCCAGGCATTCACCACTCTGTTGCAGAAGTTGTCTTTTCTGCAATCAAATTTGGAGTGGTTTACCTTGAGTTTGTATCAGTTGTTTGTATATTATGGGAATTGTTATTAAATTCAACTTTAATTATTATTAAACTTATCAAATTATTATTATTATTAATTTGTTAAAACTTATTAACATTACTATTATAAACTTATTAAATTATTGTTATTAAATTATTATTAAATTCAATTCTATTTCCACTGATGTACTGACATAGAGATTAGCTTGATGGACCTCAGTGACAGGAAAAAGCCATGGATAGTTCTGGAAGAAATCTTATATTTTCTGAACCCCAAGTTCTCTGGGAATAATATAACCAACCTCTGTGTATGTGTGGGACTGATAAAAATTTAGACTTTTGGATTGCCAATTTTTTTAGGGAAACTGAGGGCAGAGACACAGACAAGAGGCAGTTACTGGCTTTTAGCCTAGAAATCTAGCACAAGAACAATCTACCTGAAAACATATTTTGAAGTGATTGAAGGAATTTTCACCATTCACACAAACACGCATGTACACACATACATGCAGAGAAACACACACATGAAGTAGACAGTAAAGTGTTTTTAAATGTATATGTAGTTCTTTGAAATATGGACTCTAAGAAGTATCAAAAGATAATAAAACAATAAATAGTAGGAACTATAACATACTAAGGAGTTAAAACAACATGACAGTACTACAAATCATTTTTTTAAAGGCAAATAACTGGTACTTAGGAATATACAAAAATGGTAATAAAGTAATATCTCCAGGATGGGCTTTCAAAAATTACATGCAGGTGTTGGTATGGGTGTGTGGAAGCAATCACAAAAATGGCCTGTCATTCTTCTCACAGCCTGTTTCAAACATATAATTATTCTCCCATCATCCTAGCACTAGGTTGGAATAATTGAATCCATTTTAGATAAATCATCCTCATCCTCATCATTATCCACTATTATAATGTGTAACAGTTTTATTATTCATAGATTAGAAAGCTGAAGGTCTACAGTGAAGACACTTTAAAAAACAGCTCTGCTTTCTCATCTTGAAGAATCCTCTGAGGAAGCAGATACAATTTAAACATGTCCTAACAAGGCATCCTAATCTAGAATCAGTTGTCTCATATCACAGTTCCATGTCTGTTAGTCCATTTGTTTCTTGATCTTTTAATAGGCCAATGATGCTAACAATGTAAAATGGGAAAAATTTTCATAATCATCAATGAAGCAAGTGAATGCAAAGAGTCCTTGCATTGTTCCTTTTCATTATTGCGATGGATGAGTGACTTAATCTAATAATCAGGAGGAGAGATGGGTGAACATTGTTCAGGGATGTTTCACTCTGCATTTCAAATATCTAATAGAGCAGTCAAAGATACTATGAAAACAGATACCAAATCCTCCTGCCTCTAAACGCAATTCTTCCAATAGAAGAGAATATACTCAGCTCAGGGTTGAACTGTGGAATCATTGGGCTCTCTGAGCTTGCTTGTTTGGCCACAGGCACTTCATTACCCAAGTTGATAACATAATCAGTGTTTGCATTGTGTTGGCGGGTGCTGAGATGTAGGTTTCTTTGTCCTCCAGTAATTCTGTGGCAAGTTCAGAGGTGGTATTCAGCAGGTTCTGACCAGTTCTGGAAAACCAGTAGCAGAAATTTTGAGTAGTTCAGAGAACTGTCAAATACCACCTCTGACTGGAGATTTTGCAGTTTCCTTCCCCTGCCATGTCCACCAAGCCACACTCACAAAACTGGTAGTAAAATAATTTGAATCCCACCACTAGGCTAGTTGTAAGTATTGTTTTATATTCTGTTCTTAATAACTGTGGTTCTGCCTTTGTCAGGTGAGAGAATAGCAATGGTTTGGTCTTTCTTTAGGTTTCCCTTTGCTTTGAGTTGGTTCTGATTCTGTATTCTTCCGGTCCAAGATAAGATTGTCCGTCTTTAGTTTTCTTGGGTCTTTGTGGCAAGTCCTGTGGTTTTAAATGGCAGACACTGATGATGTTTGGCACTGATGACTTGGGACAGATGATGTACCTAGTTGGGTAATGTTACATCTGCAAGCAAACAAGCAAGATATGGATTCCACAATGTGGAATAGTCAAATGATTGATTAATAATGATATTAATGTATTTAATATTTGATTGAAAATATGAGAGTATATACAATGTAATTGTAACTGAAGACTACTAAATGGAAGCACAAAACAATTTTAAACCAACTGGCACACTGTATGTATATATATATGGAAGATGGCTTGATGTTTTTATGTTTTGTTTGTTTATGTTTGTTTTAAAAACCAATAAAAATTTGAGAAAAAAAAAGGATTCCACAATGTAATCATTTTTTTATCAATTAAGATGGTGATACTAGACATAGCAGTCTAGTCCTTAAGCATTAAGCAGGTTAAGAATCACATGAAAGAATTTACAAGTGAAATCTCTTCTCACAAGTGAAATCTCTTCTTACAAGTGAAATCTCTCAGACTAAACTTCTGCTGTGGAAAAAGCTAAAAGAAAACAATATAACTGTGGGATTTCCTCATTAATGAGCCCATTGTTTCCCTTTCTCTTTCATCCGATGGGCTCCAGTAACATTATTTTATTTAAGCAACCCTCATTGAAAGAAGAAAGACTTTCTTGACCATCTGTCTATTTCACAACCATTTAATTCCCAATTTGGCTATATTTTGCCTGTGAGGTATAATTCTTGGGATTGCAAGCAAAGCAGTTGTCATGTTTTTTGGCCTAAAAACCTTTTCCTGGGAGTGCTGATGAACACCCCTAAGTTGCCTCATTGAGTTTGATAACAGCAGAGTAGTCAAAAGCTACTTAGAGGAAATATTGGTTGAGAAACTGAATGTTAATTATGGGTTTTTATTGCCGTGAATAAAACAAACGAGATCAATAAATATACATGGTTAAATTGTAAGGAGATGAGGAATCAATTTCTATATTCCTGGTATTGGTTTTCTTTCATCTTCATTGTTATTGCTCTCCCCAAGGTTTGTTTCAATCACACCTCTTTTTGGCAGATGGTATCAGCAGGATGTGATCTTCTCCTGGATAAAAAGGGTCTTTTGATTCTTTTTTTTTTTAAGAAGTGGAAAGAACAAGAAGAATTGTTCACTGCAGTTGCTCTGTTCTTGCAGGCAGATTCAGCACAGCAGGGGGATGGGCTTGCAATTAATAATATAAACCCGCCCTTAAATTAAACGCAGTGGAAATGGTGAATAGGACACATCTGTATGTGGGAGAGACTTCAGTTAGTAGTCTGGAAATATGAAATTACTGATGTAAATTCAATTCAATACAGTAAATGATGTTTATATTTCCTGGATAATAAATAGATTTAGATTCAAAACCTACTGTTGCTGAACACAAACTAACTTTGGTTGTTTAAAGTCTGTAATCAGGCTTGGGATCATGTCTCCTCTAAACTGCATGAGGATGTTTAGTTTATCTGGTTCCCAAAAATATCACATCCATACACATGAAGTGAAATCATGATACATTTACATTAATTAAGGATGATCATTTTAACAGTTCACATATAAAAGTGATGAAGGTGATAATTGCTAAAAAAAAATCTGATGTTGTGGACAAAATTCTTCCACTTTGTGAAAGGATTAAGGGAAATAATGTCAAATAATAAATTGCTATGATGTGTACTTAATGAAAGCACAATCTGATAGAAGGTTAACTTAATTAAGTTTATTTGATTTGAAGTGACTGTGCACTCCAGAAGACCGTGGATATTATGCAGTTGAAGTTTAGATGGCCTAAGTTTGATTAATTCCCAAGCAAATTTATACATTTGGAATCTTTTACAAAGCCATACTAAACCATATTTACTCAATCATAGTTTATTAAATCATAACTGGCTTGTAAAACATGCTAATCCATAAACTAGGGTTCATCAACATTAATTGTTGAATTAACATAAAGGAAACTTTACCCCCACACACACTTTATTTATTTTTTGTTATTCTAAAAAATTGGAGCAGGGCAATGCAGATAACCTGTGTACCAGGTAATTAAAATTTGGTAAATTGTTGGAGAAAGTTTTTGTCACACTATTGGATATTTTAGCACTTTCTGAAAATTGACCATTTCTGAGCTAATTCAAATGCTATCGGGCATGGGTGTCAAACTCGGAGCATCAAGTTGCTGTCATGTGAAATTTCACGATGTTTTTCCTGTTCACAGAGGTTGAGTGGGTGTGGCCTATACGTGATGCATCCGGCCCACGGGCGACCAGTTTGATAATCCTGCTGTAGGGCTGTTTGATCTCAGACCATTTGGATCTAGTGATTTTTGGAATCCTAATCCAGCCCTACTAAAATGTAAGAATTTGAGGAGTATGCCTGCCTTGGAGTTTTGATTCTGGTGCAGTAGTGGGATTCAAAAAATTTTACTAACGGTTCTGTGGGCATGGCTTGGTGAGCAGGGTGTGGTTTGGTGGGTGTGGCTTGGTGGACATGGCAGGGGAAGAATACTGTAAAATCTTCATTCCCTCCCCATCCACTAACCTGCTTTCCAGCTCTGTTCTTCTGTGTAGGGCAACCAAAGGAGACCCAGCCAATCAGCTGGGACTCGGGAGGCAGAGAATAGATGGGGGTGGGGCCAGTCAGAAGTGGTATTTGCTGGGTCTCTGAACTACTCCAAATTTCTGCTACCAGTTCTCCAGAAATGGTCAGAACCTGCTGAATACCACCTCTGTTCTGTTGGGTGTGTTAACTGGAATCCTGACACTTAGTAAGGTAGCCAAGTATATCTAGGAGGGCAGAATAGAGATAACATAGACAGCATGCCAGCTGGGGGATTTTGGAGCCTAAAGAACATACATTTCAAGATTAGAAATGCTGATGCAGAACAGTGGGGCACGTGATGGGATTGTCATAAGGAAAGAATAAAAGGGCATTTTGCAGAGATTGCAGGAGTCTTAGAATGAAGTCTAGCAGATTGGCCAGACAGAAGGAAAGAAGACCCACAACAAATTGGCTTCCAGTCAGAGGTGGTATTCAGCAGGTTCTGACCAGTTCTGGAGAACTGGTCAGTGGAAATTTTGAGTAGTTCGGAGAACCGGCAAATGCCCCCTATGACCAGAGATTTTACAGTATCCTTCCCCTGCCAAGCCCACCAAACCACGCCCACAGAACCAAAATTCAAAAATTTTTGAATCCCACCACTGCTTCCAATCTCTCTCTAAGCTCACCCGGTATTTCCTTCCCTCTTAACTCACTCAATGAAGCATCAGTGCAAGCAAGGATAAGAGCTGTGTGAATTATGTTTTGCATTTTTGATGGATATGTGCCACAACCCCTCTTTGGTTCCACATGTTTCTCTCATGCCTTACATCAGGGATGTCAAACTCACATTGTCATGGTGGCATCACATGGCATATCAGGAATTTTTTCACCTTTGCTAAACCGGGCGTGGGTGTGGCCAGTGTTTGAAGCATCTTGCCCATGGGCCGGGAGTTTGACAGCCCTGCCTATGTCTTACCTTAAAATTCTCTTTCCCCTTCTCCCTCTCCTCCTCCTGTTGTTTTGTGTGCTGTTCCAAATAATGCCTCATGACTAGCCATCAAATCTGAGGTAGCAGGGTAAGATCAAGGGAGCAAGAACAGCACAGATTTTAGGAAAGTTTCCATATTGCTGGAATCTTGAAAAGTGCTGGAGGAATTTCCCAACTTCGCTTATAATGAGCTAATTAAGACAGAGCTTCTTTGGATGATTTGAAACACTTCTCCTCAGGTTTTTTACCACCTGGGTTAAGTTGCCATTTATGAGACAAGTTGCCAAGGGTCTCGCCTTTTGTCTCTTGATTTTTTAAAAAAATGTTTCAATGTTTATTCTTTCTCTGCTTTTCTGCAGTTTCTCACAGTAACATTAGATCAAATAGAAGCTTATTTTATTTTTCCTGGGGAAAACAGGCCTTGGTTAACAAAAGAATGGGATGTGTCATTTGTTTTATTTGTTCAGGAAAACAAATAACATAACCAGCATTTATAGCAGCTGAAGATATTTCAGTACTTTATTATAGCTTTTGGATTGATTGATTAATTGATTGATTGATTGATTTTAAGTAGAAATCTCCAAGCAACAAAAACTGCTTTACCCTCAGGTTACCTGCCTTACACAGTTGATGTTTTCATCTCATTTTGCCAAAACAAAGCTTCTTTTGAAACTTCTCTTTTAGAGCCTACAGATACACACCATTTTAAAAAAATAAAATAAAATCTTATTGTAGCATGAACTGACTTAGTTGGCTGTTGAATTCTAAATCACAAAATCATTGCTTTTGGGTATAGCTGAACCTTGCCTAATACATGTTCTCTTTTTTTAATATGCAAAAAGAATATTTTTCTTCTAATTTCCTTGTTTTGCTTATTTGTTTCACTGGAATCTTAAAATATCAACTCATTACATGTTTTATAAATGTTGCTTTTCAGTTTTTTGGTTTTTATTTTAATTAATTTGACCTTAATTAACTTTTGTATTCCAACACAAACTTCTCCCATATTAAATATTCTCTGTAAATTAGTACTGTTATTTTCTGTGAATTAATTTTGTGTAGAACTCCTCACACAAAAGATAAACTTAAAGCTGACAAATCATTTTGTTTCATGTTAGATAAACAGGAAGAATAAAAATTATATCAAAGTTTAAGTTTAAACCAGACTTACTTTAGGAGTCACCAGGCACTCCTCAATTTACAACAGTTCATTTAGTGACCATTTGAAGTTACAATGGCATTGAAAAAAGTGACTTATGACTATTTTTCACACTTACGACTGTCGCAGCTTCCCATGGTTATGTAATGAAAATATTCATGATGGTTGCAATTCCAGGATCATGTGATCACCCAGGGTCAAATGTGATCACCTTCTAACAAGCAAAGTCAATGGGAAATCCAGATTCACTTAACAGCCATATTATTATTTTAACAACTGTAGCGATTCATTTAACAACTGTGGTAAGAAAGTTCATAAAATGGGGCAAAGCTCAATTGAGAAATGTCTCACTTAGCAACAGAAATTTTGGGCTCAAATGTGGTCTTAAGTCAAGGATCACCTGTATAGGACTGTGGGATTCTTGGTCCCTCCAAAAGCAAAATATGAAGGAATCTTGGTTACACAAGTACTCCATGTACTCTCCCTGAACATAGCAAGTCCTAAGAGAAATGCCTTCCCCTAAATTACTATTGTGGCTAATGAGAGGTCAAAGCAGGATCCTCTTCCTATGATGGCCATGAAAATCAGTTTGGAGCAAGGTAAGGATACCTCTTGATCAATGGATGCTCAACGTCAAATAGGTGAGGAACCAGAAAGAGGAGGCTCTTACCTGGTGTAGAATGAAAGAAAGGAAAGTCGGACGGAGAACCAAGAAGATGGGTTTTGGTGAAGAGAAAACAGTGCTGGTAGTCAAGGGTGGGATTCTACCAGTTTGGACCAGTTCTATAGAACCGATTGTTACAATTCTCCACAGTTCGGAGAACTGGCAAATTACACTACTGGCTGTCCCTCCCCTCCTCACCCATCCCACCCAGGAGGCTTTTCTGAGGCCCAGTCAGGGGTGGTATTCAGGGGGTTGGTGGAGGGAGAAGTGGCCTGAGAGCATAGCTGAACCTTCTTTTGGATTGAAGCTTCTATTTTTCAGTGCAGACTCAGACAGCAGATTGCAGAAAGGTAGATCTCTGAGTGAATCTGTGATTCTGAAAGCAACTCAATCTACCTGCCTGCTTTGCCTGATTTTTGGTAAGAGTTGCTCTTTTTTAAAATAAAAAATTCAATCTTTACATATATATTTACAATATTTACATACAAGCCATGCCCAGCCAGTCACATGACCACCAAGCCACACCCACAAATTAGGCCATGCCCACAGAACCTGTTGTTAAGAAATTTGAATCCCACCTCTACTGGCAGTGCTGGCATTTTTATCACGAGGAAACCAAAGGTCCTTGCAGCAGACCTCATTCAGGTTCCCAGTAGCAGCAGGAGCTGGGAAGGCACACCAAACTCAGACCTTAGAACTGAAGATGCTACAGCACTTCCTGTCATTCCCTAGAGATGAAGAATGGGGCAGGGACCAAAAAGCAGAAGATGTACTCATAAAACAGATAGAAGACAAGAAGCAGGAAGAGTACCTGATGAGAGCTTTTGGACTTGACAGAGAAGGCATGAAAAAATTCCTACTCTCTTCCAAAGCTCTAAACAAAATTCAACCCAAGGAGACTTAGCTATCATGGTAGCAGGATTATAATTCTAATTTTTCTATGGCAAGGTCTATAAAGTATTATGGAACAAATAGGCTTTCAAATTAAAATGGACCTCTTCCTAATTGCAGCCTTGGAGAAATGAAAACAATTTTACCCTGACATTTCAGAGCTTAACATCCTTTCTGCTGCTGGTGTTCTGCACTGTTTTATTTAATTATATTTTTGTAAACACCAAAGAGACATTAAGAATAGATAGTGCATTTATTTGCGGAAACAAACAAACAAGCCAATCAATCAATCAATGAATTAAATAGCAATTTGCAGTAATTCAGTACCATTCTTAAAAATACTCCTGGCTTTTAAAATGTTGAGAAAACAGTTATTCAAATGGAAGCTGGTATTGAAACAATCTTAATTGAAAGTACCAAGCTAGTGTCGGCTGGGAGGGAATTTCATGGGTGAAATCTCATTACCTTAATTGGGTGAAGAGTTTCAGAATATTTAGGATTCAAATAAGTAAATACAAGTGTTCTGTATGGAACTTGGTAGGTTCCAAGTACTTCATTCTGATTGGCCAAAAAGGCCACTTACGGATCGGTTCGCTAGGAACCAATCCGGAAAGCTGCCAAATGGCGGGAAGAATTGAATAACTGCCATTGGCCACAAGCCAGCAGGCTAGCTGCTATATAAAGGGCTCTGCGGCTTGGGCTATGTTCCGTTTCTTTACCTAGTGGTTTGAAATAAAGTGTTGTTGTTTGGAACCCAGTCTCCTGCGTTTCTTTCTGGACGGAACAACAAGTAATCCTTGTCAGGGACCAAAATTGGGACAGGTAACTCCATTGCTAAGTGCCACAATCGCTATGTTAAATATTATGTGATCGCAATAAACTTACAGCTTCATTTCCCCTTTGGTTGTTAAGCAAATCCTCACAGTTGCTTCGCAAAACATTATATGATGTGATGTATGTGTTGTGGTTAGCTGGCAGCAGGTGCGGATGGCTGAGGAGAGCGAAGACTCAGATGAGGGGCCAGGACCATCAGGGAGTGGACTTCTGCCTTCAGAGATTGTGGGGGCTGGCAGCAGCGATGAGGAGGTTCCCGAAGAGCCTGTGCCACGTGTGCTTGCATGCAGGATTGCTCACAGGAAAGAGCAGCTACAACAGCAGGGGCGACTCAGAAGTAAGGCTGCAAGATAATGGCCCCTCCTTCAAGAAGATAAAAGCCAGCTGTGAAACGAACATTCTTTGCAGAAGGCAAAGAAGTTTTGAAACCCCAGCCTCGTGGACATTCCACTATCCTGAGTTTGTATTTGAAGATTCTTGTATTGCAAATCATTTCTTGTCAAACCATTTCTTACCTTTTGGCAGTCTCACACAGTTTGGCAAGGCTTGTGCTTGTCACAGGTAATTGTTTTGCAGAAGCATTGAAAGGTTTCTGTTCCCTTTGGATTGTGTTTGATTTGTTGGAAAAGGGCGTGGGTCAGAACAGTATGATTTCAGTTCTACCTTTTCTATTAGCTTTGTCACAAGCCAAGTTGGGAAGTGCATAAAGGCTGCTCGTGTAATCATGGGACAGTGTGATGGTCGAAAGTGCAAGTGCAAGAATTGGTCACAATTCTCTCATAACGTCTCTTCAATTTTTTTTAGAATGTCCTAACTTCAAACAGAAGTTAAATGATCACTCCCTGTTATGGGAGCAATCTGTGCTTTAGGAAATCAGTCCCAGTTTTTGTGAAGTTCACAAAATGTTCTCAACGCTTTCAATTAGTATTCCTCCCAAATGTGATCTTTATCCACCTTAATGAACAGGGGCAGGCAATAAATTTTACCAAGGGGCCACATGTGAAACTGGGACTTTTGGGGAGGGCTGAACCAATAGGAAAATTGGACAGATAGAGACAGCCAAAGGTCTGGATGTGGTCTATGGGCTGTCTTTGCCCTGGTCTGCTTTTGGGGAAGCCAAAGGTTTTTTTTTCCTAGCTCCACTAGTTGTTGCAATTGTATTCACATGTGGTTAACTAAGAAAGAAGAGGTGAATGTAATCCTTTGCTTAAGTCTCTTGCTCCAGAAGCTGTGAATGCTCCAACATTGGAAGTTTTTAAAAAGATGTTGGATAATCATTTGTCTGAAGTGGTGTGGGGGGTTGGACTCGAAGACCTCCAAGGTCCCTTCCAACTCTGCTATTCTATTCTATTCTGTTCTGTTCTGTTCTGTTCTGTTCTGTTCTGTCCCGTCCCGTCCCATCCCATCCCATCCCATCCCATCCCATCCCATCCTATCCTATCCTATCCTATCCTATCCTATCCTATCCTATCCTATTCCTTTCTTAACCACTGGACTATTATTACAAATGAAGGATCCTTTCATGGAGGGATGGACATGTATTGATTCAGAAAGTCCCTTTCTCACAAATCAACTCCATTTCTATCTCCTCAAAAGCCATTCCTTATGAGGATTTATGTGGTATCATGGGGTAAGAAAAATTTCCCTACAGTCTCAAAATCTGCATGCTGTCACATTCCTAGGTAAATTTCCAACATTGTGGATTGGCTGTAGAATTGCATGTAATCTCTAAACTGGGAGCTTCCTTCACTCTACAGATTTTAAATTTAAACAGTTTGTGACTAAGTTACGCGACTGCAAAATATTGGGTCAGGCAACACCAGAAACTATCTCTCTGCTGCAAATATAGTCCTTATTTGGAAAATACTAAATTGTGTGTTAAGAGTCCCAAAGGATCCCAAAACCATAATGAAACATTTGTTCTACTGGCCTTGAAAAACAACATGCAGAAAATAAATGGATTTTTACAGCCAGTAGTCAATCCAAAATCGTGCCAAGGAAAAGATGCTTTCTGGAGCAGTCATCCTGAGGAATCTCAAACCACAATCAACACTGTTTGGGTCACTCTATATTTTTGGCTGTGTAGGAGGAAACCCTCAAATCAGCTGAGATTGAGGCCTCTATTTGACAGATGAAACGTAAATTAATGTAAGTTAAAAACTAACTTGATGTTTGTGTAACACTTGGCACTTTGCCCAGCTCAGTAAGCATCATGCTATGCACATATTACATCTGTTTACCTCCTGCATGTCTGTGGTATTTTTTCTCATCATTATTGGCTTTTTATTTACTTTTTTTATATATGAGTCAATGCGGTAAGCATACTAATGCTCCTTCTTCCTATTTTCCTGATGACAACAACCCTGTGAGGTAGGTTGGGCTGGGGGGGGGTGTCAGGCCCAAAATGACTCAGCTGGCCTTCCTGCCTAGGGCAGGCCTAGAATTCACTGACTCCTGGTTTCTAAGCCAGCACTACACCAGGCTGGCTCTGTTGTGTAAGAGACCCACATATGAAAACAAGGCAGCAGAGCTAGGAAAACAACCTGTGGCCTCAAGTAGCATTTTCCTCCCTACAAGGAAGGCTGCCAAAATGCAAATGTGGAACTCTGGTCAAAGAGTAACATGGGGTTAAGCAGGCCTGGCCTTCATATCCTCCAAGGACTTTAATGGGACCCAGGGAAAGCTTTGGGGCAGGAGTACCACACCTTCAAAAACAGCCAATCTTAGATGGTCGGCTGAGGGCAATTTTGATACAACTTGGCAAAGCAGTTGAGGAGGAGGTGAGCTTAGTTCATCCCCCTGAGCCTTGAGCTGCAAACACAGACTTTGATTCGAGGCAGTCCTCCTCATCATTTCAGCAAAGCAGCCATACCAAGATACAAAGCCTGCAGTTTGCAAAGGCTGTATGTTTGCTGAGAGGCTGTGAAAGATGGACTGCACGAAGGTCTTTTTAGCCAATTCCAACCAGCACATTAACATCGGAAAAGAAAAGCACAGCAGGTAAGCCTTTGACACCTGACCCTAAACAGCTGTGTCTAAGAAGCACCTACCATGGACTTCATTTATAAACTTTTTAAAAGCTTCCCCCATAACTTAATCTAAAGGGAAATATTTTTAAAAAAACCAAACCCAAATGTGTGTAAAACCAGATCTGAAAGCTTTATTTAGATGGGCAAAATGTCTGTCTCGTTCTAAAGGAATTGTAACCCTTTTGTAGGTAGTCCACGACTTACAATGGTTCCTTTAGTGACTGTTCAAATTTACAAATGGCACCAAAAAAAGTAACTTATGACTGTTTTTTCACACTTATGACTGTTGCGGCATCCTGATCACATGTTCAAAATTCAGATGCTTGGCAACTGGTTCATATTTATGACAGTTGCAACGCCTTAGGGTCCTGAGATCAGCTTTTGCGACTATCTGACAAGCAAAATTAATGGGGAAGCCAGTTAAAAACCACGTGATAAACTTAACAACTGCAGTTGTTCACTTAACAACAGTGGCAAGAAAGGTCATAAAATGGGGGCAAAACTCATTTATCACGTCTCACTTAACAACAGAAATTTTGGGCTCAATTGTGGTGGTAAATCAAGGACTACTTGTATATAAAGTATATAAAGATGCAGAATTTGTGTTGCTACCAGATTTTTTTTCTCAAAAGCTATTTCTCTTTAATAGTTATGTAGTAGGTGCACAGAAAGTCATTTCATTTGTTTATTCCTATATATTGAAACTTTCCAGGATTTGCACATTTCTTTATAATTAGCAGAGATTTAACTTTTTTCTAATGGAAGAAAGCAAAACTGAAAGGTTCCTTCCTTCCTATCACCAGCATTATGCTTTTGTGATTTACTTTGATCTCACTGTAGTTCTAATTCAGCTTAAGCACTTAAATTTTACTGCATGTAAGTGGTCTGAATTGCTACAGATTTTTTCAAAAGACCGAATGTATTAATTTTGTTTTAATAACTAAACAAGGGCCTACATTCTTATGAAGTTATGTTCATTTGCAATTATAATTGGAAGGAGGATGCAATCAGAAACTTGAGTCTTCTGAATATAATTTTAATTTAAGCATAGAGCAATATTTAACCTTTAATCAAGAGGACAAGGAAAAATATTACAATAATTATATGAAAAGTGTCTAAAAAAGAGATTTCTAACAACAAAAATATATCATTGTATATCTGTATTATCATTTTAACAAGAGATACAATATTTGAATTGTAACTACAACGATTACAATAAAAGAGCAGAATGATGTATTGACTGATTTAATCGCACAGATTGAAACAATTGAATCTAAATGACATTTTAATTTGAACTGCCCCTGGGAAAGGGTTATAGTGCTGAAAAGAGTAAGTCAAACAATTTATAACATTAGATTACCAATGGCTTGTAGAACATTGATGTCCAACGGGTATGCTTCAAAAACTATTTTTACAAAATTCACATTGGTTTGGAGATTTATTAAGCCATGTTTTGCAAGCAACTTGCTCAAAGGATCAACTCCAAATATTAATTTGATATTTATATTAATACAGTGATACATTTGAATGTACAACACAATGATTCCCTGTACATTTTATATTCTCCACATTTTGTGTTCCCCTAAATATTTACAGCCTTACCAGGTGGCAGTCTCTATCTGAAATGATCTGATCTCAAAAAATGTTAAGATTTGGGCTTAATATTTGGGTAGAAGATCACAATGAAATCTCACATCTGTAGGCTAGACTGGGAAGTTTAAAAAACATTCCAGATGTAGCAATAGCAAACTTCTCCCAAATTGTTATCAAGAAAACTACATGACTATGTCCACATAGTCACTAGGGGCAGAACTCAACTCAAGGAGTCTTTACCAGTATGGTTAGAAGAACTGCTAGCAGAATTTCAAATATAGCTGTCCCAGAAGTTTTAAATCTCTTTCTAATGTTTCCTAGTTTATAATTAACCTTTTGTCACAGCTATCACATAATGCATTAACATTTTCATTGAACTCTCTATCATCATTAAAATTCCTCTTCTGATCACAAGCCCAACTCCAGTTATTGTGCATGTAAATTCATGACTTATGACAATCAATATTTACTTACACTGAATCCAATTTACTATTTCATTATCATTTTTAAAAAATTTGGAGAGACGGTTGGAATCCCATTTCTTTCCTTCTTTTTTTTAATTCTTTGAAATTATCAACAGACTTGACCACTGTGTCAGGTTGTTCAAAAGATATAAATTATCAAAGAGATCCTTGGGATCCTACTTAAAATAGTTTCTTCATTGTCCAAATCTTAGGCTTATTGTCTTAATTTAATGAGTAACTAAATTGTATGAACACTTACCCCAAGTAACCTTGCTACTCTACTTCCCTATCTATTACATTTCTTCAAAAAGTTTTCGATGCTAGTTTTCTTTACACATACCTATTTTTATTTTTAAAGATGAATGTGCTCCAGTTATAACAAGACTGATAACCTAATCTACGCTTTCTATATCTTACTAAAAAGCATTATGTGAAAACCTTGATTAACGAAAGCCATCTTGGATGAGTGAAGTCAAAAAGTATGGGCCAATCTGGTATAGCTATACCATATGGAAGACTGCAGTTTACATAAGAGAAATAATAGTAAAGAACCTGAATTAAGGAAAAACAATAGATCTCTTCTAATGGTATGTCTATGAGGAAGAAGATGTAATAGGTATGAAAGTAAACATCTATAGATTGCTAATAGTTGTATATTATGCCCTAGTGAATAGTGATAATGAAAAAAAACAATGATGAGTTGGGAGAAAAAACTGAAAAATTCTGAATGAATTCAATTCAAGGAGAAAATTATTCTGCTAAATGACATAAATTCATGATAACAACAGAAAGAAAGGCAGAAAGAAAAAAAAAAGTGACTTGAATATTCAGAGAAGACCCAAGAATGAATGAATGAATGAATGAAGATGATGATGATGACAATTTGATGAGTATCTAATAGAAGAAAATATATTGTAAACATGTCATTTATGCATAAACTCATTCATATCTATGCATGACAAGAATACACATAAACATGGTTGATTTAATTGTGATGAAAAATTGAAGCAATTAGTGAAGGATTCGAGGTAATTTGAGGTTCTGAATATGGAACAGACCATTATTTTTTTCAAGAATGGATGCTGCAATGGGCAAAACAGCCATAGAAGAAAAGGAAACAAGTGGAACTAGAGTAAAATTAGAATGATTACAGGAAGAGAAGGTTCTATATGAAAATGTACTTAAGATAGATTATTCTCCAAGAAATTCAATAAAAAGTGGACATTAAGGTGGAAAAAAGCTATGGAAATTGCTTGGAACACAGTGAAAAGAATTACGTTCCAGAATATAAGAGAAATGTGAAGTATAAAAAAGCTGCTTTGTGAAATTATTTACTTAATTTAATTTATAGGCCATCCAATTCCCAAACAACTTTGAGTGGTTTACAACTAAAAAACCAACTTATTAAAAGAAAAATAGAACAGAATAGCAAAGTACAAAATTAAAAAAAAAACAAGACTGAAAGGGGGAATTCACAGTCATACTATCTGCAAGGCCGAATGAAGTAAAAGAAGCAGTGAATGAGAAAAAAATGCATGCAAGAGAATGATTTACAATGAATGAGAATGAGACAGGAAAGAAGACTATTTCAAGAAAATGTATGTGTTCTGTATAACTTGGAAGAGTCCAAGTTGAACATTCTGATTGGCCAGAAAGGCCAAAAGTGGACTGGTTCACTACGAACCAATCCAGGGAGCCGCTTAAAGGCGGCAAAGTTAAAGAAACGTCATTGGCTATAAGCCGGCAGGCAAGCCTGT
>BHFT01045907.1:0-27370 GCA_004320025.1 Laticauda laticaudata | reverse complement strand
CTCCCCCTTTAGTTTAGTTTCTACTGTGCAGTGATGTAGTCGCCTGCGGGTAGTGGGGCTTCTTCTTAGTTCTATTTTGACATGCTGCGCGAGGTTATCTTTTCGCTAGGAGACTTCGTGGAATCGTCAGGGATCGCTGTCTTCTCCGGTCTCGTTGCTAATCATTGGTAAGCCGCCTGGAAGGGTGAGTGAGTCAGCATTGTTGCTATCTCTTGAGTTGCTCAGACCGGTAGGTATTTGTCGAGCTCCTCACTGGTTTCCTCAGCGAGGTCCGAGCTGGGCTTGGCTGACCCCCATTCCCAGGACGGGGAATATCCTACCTTCACATAATGGATTATTTACTGCCTGTGTCTCAATCTAACCATAAGTGCTTGTTCTTTGTGCTCTTTTTAGATGGTTAGAATGTCTGGAGTATATTTTAATCAGTAATTTTCCCCTCTCTCTATCATCTTCTTGGGGTATTCCCCGCTTCCCCTCTAATGCGAATTAGGTGTACCACCAATACTACTGCTTTAGATTCTGTTGATCACCAACGTTGAATTTCTTCTGTTTTTGCTGTAATGCACAGCTGGTATTATGTGACCGCTCGCTTGATCGTTGGAATGAAAGCTGTCTGATTGTGCCATTCATGGCTCTCCAGAGTGAAACCATGCACGGTAGCCGGTAGGACCGGAGGGGCCTGTTATTTGTGTGATTGTGGACTGGGAAGCCCAAGAGAGGGTCGCCCGGTGGAAATTTTTGCATCAGACTAGAGTTCGCCCGATTTAAATGCTGCCAGTATCAGCTGGATGGAGTCGGTGAGGGGGTTTCAAGGTTGTAATTTAATTTTTGGTGCTATCTAATCTAAATGGGATCTGGTGTTCCGTCCCCATTAAATGAATTTTTCCCGCGGACTCTTATTGTTATACTAAGCTACCGGGGAGTGATTATGTTTAGTCGTCAGTAAACACGGTTTTTAGGCCTTTGTTCTTGGACATCCCCATGTGGTCCCATTTTTTCTAGGGCCTTCTTTTGTAAATCTGACCATTCTCTTGTGCCCTACCATTTGCCGCCAGGTGAGACCGGCGCGGTTAGATACATGGCGTATAACCCTAAGCGAAGCAACTTAAAATACGTGTTCAAATTATATAAGTTAGTTTAGGCCCATCTCTGTACGGACACTTTAGTACGTTCAAGGTCAGCAAGCGCCATGAAAGTTCAATAACTTGATTTAACTGCTTTGATAACAAGCTGCGTTGGTCATTAGGATGGATGTAGAGATAACTTATAAAACTGTCCAACCAATTATGTAGTAATGGCATCTACGAGCAATCAAGAATAAACATATGTCCCCCTAGTAGGATCCTCGACTGCAAATATCAACTATGGAATCTCAAAGACCAGAGTGGCCTCATGGGGTCTGGCCCAAGGCTGTTCGTAGTGGGTGACTTAGCGGTGGTAGACGTTCCTGTTGTCTTCTCTGCACTTGATTACAAGTTGTGAGGCTGAACCGCAGTATTCATATCCGTTTTATCATAACTCAGGCGCACCAAAAGAAATAGCTCTCTTAGCCAAGGACTTTAATTTTTCACGTGATGCCTAGGTTGGAACTTCAATGGAGATACCACACTTTCTTTCTGCAGTCTGAGAGAAATGAATTACCAACGAGGTCAATCCCGACATTACTCAACAACACACCACTTCTTTTGAATTTGGACAGATTCCCCAGAGTTCTGTCTGGTCCGAAGAAGAAGGTTTATAAAATTTTCAGGTTTTTTCGGTTTATCCGGGAACAGCCTCTGATCTACCTTTAATCACAAATGTTGGCAGTCAACTGGGTTCTTTGCGGGGTAGCTTCTGGCACATCATTGTGCAGACAATGGCAGTTTGATGGCTTGGCCTCGTGATGATGTAGTTGTGGAGGTAGATTAGCGGAGACTGGGGTCGTTCTTCTGTTGTTGGCAATGGTGCTTGCGGACTAACGTATATTAGCGTATCTGGCATGGGTGATTGTTTTGTTGTTCGAGTTGATGCAGCACATGTATAGTTGAGTATTAGCGGCCTAGGAATTCTGACCATCTAAGGTCAATTCAGGGGGATAAATGTTAGCGGCTGTGGGTTTGTTTCACACCAAGATCTCCTGTGAACGGGTTTATGAGTCAGTGGTATCATTACAATGGAAAATGTCCTCCATACAGGAGGTTTATTTCGTAGAAAACGTTTAAGCTCCTGGCGAGCCAAATTGCCAGGCCCTCTCCTGTCTAGTTGGCTATAGTTACGTTTTCCAGACTTTGGAAGAAGCGTTTTTAGGGTAAGAAGGCTCGACACTGGTGACCTTTCTCCCGTCGGGCAAACTTTGGTGGCTTCAGGATGGCACCGATCCTTCGAATGGATGAAGTCTGCGTCACAGTGTGTGACAGTCAAATTGGGCGCACGTGGATGTGTTTACTAAACTATGAATAATAGGTGTACCTGAGGAATATGCTTTTATGCTTTGCGAAAGCTCTTCTTTTTCCATTGTGACCCCAAGTCCCATTAGTTGTTTTATATCCAGTAATATGTATAGCGCACATGGTTCTGCTAGTCCGGTCTTGCTTTTTGTGGGGGTAAGGAAAAATACGTTATGAAAAAAGTTTTAATAGACACCAAAAGCTTGCTTAAGCTCTGTTTGCTTTCTTACTGGCGTTGCTGCATCTTTAATTGACTTATACTCTTTTTTCTGTAGGTCGCTGTATACCCTTCTCTTGTCAATTAATATACCCTAAATAATTCGACGGCATCAGTAACTGAAGCATTTTTCGCTTTGGAACTTCGGACAGATTCTCTAAATATTTGTCTAGCAGTTATTCTCTAATAGTTTTGTCTTCTTAACTTGGGTCATTTTTTTTGCTGAAATTGAGACATCTTATCAAAGTATGGAAGGCGACCTTTAAGTTATGAATAGTCTATTCCGATTGAGGCTTTGGAAAGAACACCTGGGGGCAACGAACTTTACTCGCAAACTTGAAAGTCTGTTTACATTGAATCCCCTCTGCTGAGTTACTATGTCTGTGCCTCAGCCGTTATTGGATCTCACTGGGAAGGTTAGTTGATATGCCTTGAGAGCTAAATCGGCTGGCAAAATGTTTCCTCCCCCGAAGTGAGTGCCAGTAAGCTGCTGCATGATGGTACCGAGTATGCCGCTTTGCTGCAACGCGGATGGTTTCAGGGTAACCTTGTGAGTCTCCGAGGAGTGCGCACAGACCCTGATCAGAGTTTGTAGCATGGTGTTATATGGAGTCTCCCTACCTAGATAGGTCCTAGTACTATGACCCCTTGATGTTTTTTATGCGATTAATTTGTTTAATTTGTATCATCTTATTTTGGCTTTAACGCACAAAGGGGTACTCGTTCTGGCCTTTAGCCATTCTTGGTGCGTCATCTGGGCGATCTAAACTAAAGGAAATTGGGGCTCCCCCTGGTACCTTGCCTAGCAGTGGCGCGTCGAAGAAGCCGTCCTGGAAACTCATGTATCAAGCGTTCTCTCCCAATCGGTTGTGGCTATGTTGGCCTCATCCGTGTCATTCCGATGCCCAATGGTTAGTGAACCATTCGGAGTGCCGCAGGAAGACTGGGGACTGGTCGTCGGGTCGACTATGGTTAGAAGCAGGACTCCGGCCTTGTTGGCTGTTTCTAATTGACTTTGAAGTGTCCTAGAACCCTACCTCAGGGATCCTGTTTCTCTTGGTCTCCTTTTTAGAAAGTTAGATTTTTTGTTTTCTGAAGTGGTCTTTTGATCTTATGTATGGGAACTATGCTCATCTGCAATAAATGTGTTCCATGAGACGACCATTGACAGGGAAGGGATCCTGAGATTCACCTCCATTCTCGTAAGGGCTTCCTTCAATATTCACTAATAATTTTACCTTTCTCGCGCGAGCGGTTTCAGTCTGGCGATAAGCTTCCGATAGTGACAGATCTGGCTGGAATTTTTTTCTTAGTTGCTGTTCCTCTGCTGGCGCTACCCATTTTCTGTCGGGCTTGCCGTCGATATCAGATTCTTTATGGGAATATAACTGTTTTCCTGCTAAGACTGTTCGGTTTATATACGGATTTCCTGCCAAACTCCTCCATGGATGTGCCCCTTTTCTTCAAGCCCCGACAGATAGGCATCAAGGAACCATTGACTTTGGTTCGCGGATACAACGGTGGTGTGTGGTTCCCTCCGCAGCCTATCCGCGCATGCTTGCCAATTTCTTTTTTGCGAATTTTTGTGTGATTATGCGTATAGGCGGGTGACAACTCATCGGATCATCTAATCTCTGTTTTCTGATGAAATGTGTCCCGATAAGAATCTTCCATGGTGATTGATGGCTAGAGGGACTTGCTTCTTCCACCTGGTAATGGTCATCGTACGTCAGAATATAGGCATTCATCAGCTTCATTGTCGCTGCTGATTTTTTTGCGGGCTTACTTGCAGCGGCGTGGCTTCCGCGATCGGCCTTCAGCCACAGTTATATTAGGCTTATTCAATAATTATACTGTAAGTTAGAGCCTTTTAGGACCTAAGACGACACGCATCTCCGCATGCGGTCAATCCATTGAGTTCTGGATACTTCGCTAAGCGTCCACACGAGATTATCGGTAGGGCCGCTACGAATTATCGAGGTCGATAAGTCTCATCTTCCCATATGTCTCTTTGATATAACTCGATTGTCTTTTAAATGAAGATTACTATCTCATGATAGACGCGTAGTCTCTGTGAAGCGGTGTTAGGCATTCGGGTTAAGCTCAGACCAGGTCATCGTGTGGTCACGTTCTCTGGGCTTCACAATGCCTTTGGCCATCTTGAAACATTGCGTATGCCCACAAATGAGTTAGTGAAGACAGCCCTCTTCCGCTGATCCCGAATATTCCTCCATTATCTTAATTTTCTCTACTAAAGAAACATACAGGGAAACGATCGAATATGATATTGATTCCCGAATCTTCATATGTTGCGTGATCATCTCTCTTGAGGGGTGTTCTGTATAACTTGGAAGAGTCCAAGTTGAACATTCCGATTGGCCAGAAAGGCCGAAAGCGGATTGGTTTGTTAGGAACCAATCCAGGGAGCCACTTAAAGGCGGCAAAGTTAAAGAAACATCTTTGGCTATAAGCCGGCAGGCAAGCCTGTATAAAAAGGGCTGCCGTGGCTTTAGCCACCCATTCCGTTACTGTTGCTTGTTTGAAATAAAGACTTGTTTACTGGAACCCGGTCTACCATGTGTTTTTCCAGATGGAACAGTATGAAAATACAGAACTGTTCAAAAGAAAGAATCAGAGACAATGTGCAGTCATTTTGATAAATAAAAATGTAAAAAAATAGTTTTGGAACTGTGCGAAGAGAGCAGAAGGAATTGAATTAAAAATAAAACTGTCATATCCTCAAAGCGAAGCCACAAGAAACAGAGCAAACTTCCCTAGCGTGAGAATTCTACACTCTGACAAAGTAACTTGCCTTGTGGGCAAGTGGCAAAAAGCTAGCATTATAAGCAAGCCCAGTGCCTCATTATAGGCAATTGCTGAGCAGCAGGAACTTACCTTTGTACACTCAGAGGGGAGTAGATATAAACTGTGCAGAGACTACATTCCATTGCTGGAAACAACTTTTGCATCTGACTTTGTGGTTTCCTGTTCTTGATTCCTGTTTCGTTTTGGTTTTGGCATATTATGAGCCACAATGACACAGAGGTTAGAATGCAGTATTGCAGACTAACTCTGCATTCCAACTGCCAGGAGTTCGATCCTGACCATCTCAAGCTTGACTCAGCCCTCCATCCTTCCAAAATCAGTAAAATATGGTCCCAAATTGTTGGGAGCAATATGTCGACTCTTTAAACTTCTCAGAGAGGGTTGTAAAGCACTGTGGGATGATTTATACATCTAAGTGCTATTGTTACTGCTATTTTTATTTATTTATTTAATTTATTTATTTGTTAATTACTTACAAGATAATAAGTATAAGTACAAACATCAGTACGATTACAGGAAATAGGCACAAATAAATGGGGACAATAGGATACGGATGGGAGGCACGATAGTGCACTTATGCATGCCCTAGCCTAGCCTCTGGTTCATTCCTTGTCAGCTTCCCTGACATTCTTGCGAGCCTCACTCCAAGTACCCACTTCATGCCTGCACTTTGCTTAAGCCCATGTCACACTGCACCAACGGATGGAAAGAGGATGTAAAACGGAGAGAAACACTTGCCATCCGTTTGGTTTAACGCGATGCTTCCGTTGTGTACTCACTGCCTCCGTTTTTTCATCCTCTCATATCCATCCAGTATTCCGTTTGACTGAGATTCCATTTGCTCAAAAAGTTTTGAGCTGCTCAAAACTTTTTGAGCGGAAAATGTATCCAACACATCCGTTTCGCATCCGCAACACATATGGGGAACATCGTTCTACATCTGTCATCATCCGGTACGCATCCGCTATATTGACGCTAGGCATTGCTCTGCATCCGCGCAATTCACATTGCATCCAGCGAAAACGGACACAGGGAGGAAGCGAAACGGACGCGGAACGGACACGCAGCGTTAGTAGCACGGACGGAGAAAGATGAAAGTGGATGCAGTTGCATACAAAGCATTTAAAATGGAAAAAAACGTTCGCAGAGGGGACCTATCTCGGATTATTTAGGATGTCTGCAGGATGTCTAGAGGATGCAAAAGGACATCTAGCGAAAAACCTATATTTCCTATAAAAAAGGGGGAGGAATCACCTGGAAATCTCACTTTCAGTCCAGCAGCCCTGCGGTGCAGACCTCTTCAGCCTTGCTCTGGCTCTTGCTCTCCACAGCATCCAGTCATCTCCACATGGAATCATCACACACTCCTTTTGAAGCCACCATCATTTTACAACAGTGCGAAGCCATCTACAGGCTCTTTCACCTGTAAGAAGAAAAGGAGGCATCCAAGAAGTGTCTGGGTCCGAAGATGGATCACCAGAAGATCAGAGTACGGACTGTATAACAGCTGATGGTGGAGCTGAGGAACGAAGACACTCGTGCATTCCAGAGCTTCATGAGGAATGCCTCCAGCCATGTTGACGAAGTTGTGGAGTAGCTGAGACCCAGGTTGACCAAGCAGAGCACCAACTTCTGGCCCAGCCTGGACCCTGGCTCAAGGTGGCACTGACTCTGCGCCATCTGGCCTCAGGGACGAGGTACAGGAGCATGCATAACGGCTGTAGGGTGCCACACAACACCATCAGCATTGTGGTCAGAGAAGTGGTTACAGGCCATCATCGAAGAATACCTGGAGGAGCTCCTCCAGTGCCCCTCCACTGAAAGAAGGCTGAAGAAAGTTGCAGAGCAGTGGTATCAGGAAGTGGAAACTTGCCCACAACCGTTTGGAGCCATAGATGGCAAGCACATGGCCTGCAAAGCTCCAGCCAAGTCGGGTCCACTTATTTCAACTACAAGGCTTCTTCAGCATCATCCTCTTCACCATGGTCGATGCTGACTACAAGTTCATGTACATCGATGCTTCAGGCAACGGTCAGCTTCAGATGCCCAGATATACGCCCAGTGACCTCAAGGAGGGCTGGAACGCAACTTCATCATGGGCTTCCCAGATCCAACCCCTTGCCCAATGTCACGCAAGATGTGCCCTACTTCATCGTGGGGGATGCCGCCTTCTCCCCAGAACTACCCTCATGAAGCCCTATCACTTCCGGACTCCTCACCCGTGAAGAGAGGATCTTCAACTACACGCTGTCCAGGGCAAGCGGGTGGTGACAACGCCTTTGCATCCTGGCCAACAGGTTCCAGGTACTTCTCACCACCATGCAGCATCGCCCCACAGCACCGTGAGGAGGATCGTGGAAGCTTGCTGCATCCTGCACAATCTCATGCGCACCCGCGTACCCAGTGTTGTAGAAAACAGGCTCGTGGACTCCAACAAGGCAATGGGGACTGGAGCCTGGGAATGAGGCAAGGGCGAAACCTGATAGGCACTGTGGATGTGCAAGGCCCCAACAGAGCTTCACTGTGAAGGGAACAAGCAGCGCAACCTCCTGAAACACTGGTGCAACTTCCCAGCTTGATCAGTGGAGTTGGCAAGACAGGATGATAGATGATTAATGGATGCTTCCTTGAGCCTGTCTCACCACATGGATGAGATTGTGCCATGTAATGTTGAGTGCCCACAAGAACAGGGCACTTAAATTAAGAGTTTGTTTATGTTGAAAGTTGTTGGATCAATGATTACATTGTATTTATAATAAAGGCCAAAGGTGTGGCACCTGGAGGTGGACCATACAGTCCCACTATGCTTGCACTGGAGGTTTATCTATCCCACAGTATTACCCATCCAAAGGTATCGCCTGCCCATCCCACAAGGTATCCCTGCCCATCCCACTGCTATTACCCATCCAAAGTTCCCTGCCCACCACTGTATCCTTACCCATCCCACAACATGCAAAGGCTTAACATTTCTAAAAGTTCACCAAGATTTATTGACTAAAATAAATGAAGCAAGTGTGTGAAGCAAAGATAATCTTTATTAATAACAAACTGTAAAAGAAAATGACCCAAGTGTCCAAGCAAAGATAAAGTGAAGCTTGGCATCGCTAGGCTTCTGCTAGCTTCGCTAGGCTTCCGCTTTGCATCACGTTCAGTCGCTCAGCATCCGCTCGGCATGCCGCTCGGCATCCGCTCGGCATCCGCTCCTTCCGCTGCACGTCGGCTTCACTTGTGCTCCCCCGGAAGCCCTGCAGATGTGCCATCCGCTCCCATCCACTTCCATCCGCTAGGCTTCCGTGGAGCATCCACTTTCCATCCTGGCTATGTCCTCCCCCTGTCCGTTCCTTTCCATTGTTGTCCGCTCTGGTTATGCAAATTCGGGGCACTTTAGAGAGCGGATAACAACGGATGGAACATTTTCTCGTTCACTGTGTCCTTTTTACAAACGTTTTGCATCCGTTGGCCAATGTGACAGGCCCTTTACCAGTTGCATGCATATTTTTTTCTCTGTGCAGAAGCCATGAAATGGAAAAAAAAACATTTCAAGTAATGTGAGATGAAACAGAAATTCTAGAAAGAGTATTTTAGAGATTTGTTTGGGAAGGATAATGATCTGTTAAAGGATGGAATTGAAATGAATGCTATAGATATTAGTGTCCAAGAAAGAATGACACAGAAAATAACATATGCTATGAGAACTTTAAAAATGGTAAGTCTGCAAGAGTAGATGGTGTAAATAAAGAAATAGTAATCTCTTCAGATTTTTGTGGGGTGCCCCCAATGCAATATAGCCAAGGGAAATTATGCAGGGGTGCAGGTTAATGGGTTTTTTAAAAAAAATCTCAATGGTGCCTCTATGAAATTACCTAATTTCAGATATAATATTGGAGCCAGTCCTAGATTTGGGTGCTGAATCTCCCAGAGATTTGCCAAGTAAAATCTTTCCCAGCTCCTAGATAATTTAATGTCATTCAGCCTGCTACTAAAACCTCCAACCAGCAGAGGTTCCCAACCAGTAAGCCCCAAGTCCCTTCTATTACATACAGACCGTATACCTCTTTTGCTTTCAGTTCAAAATAAAATGGTAGTATGCTTTATTACATTCATTGAAACAACAGCCATATAATTCTACAGCTATAAGAATAACTTTGTGCTAGAGCAAATGTTGAATTGAAGATCCTGGGACCTCAGGGTCCAGAGGCTTGTTCAGTATCTCATCCATCCATCCTAAACAGTATTTGTAAAAGGGTAAGCACCTTCAATAAGATAGTATATAAATTGAATGCCTACATAATACAATTAAAGTCTTTCCTTGGCAAGAATACTTGGTCACAACTGACCTTGAAACAAATGTCACATCTGGTGGGTTTGTACTTTCTTGGTTCTGATCCAGATCAAGCCGGCTGCTTTTTGGTTCTCCCAGCCCTGATGTCCTAGCAAGCATGTCAGCTGGGAACAAGGATGAAGGGGGGGGGACACCCTCATTTATTTTTTATTTATGAAATTTATTTGACCCTCTGAACCTGACTGGGCTCTGGACAGCTTACAAAATCAAAATAAAAGAATTAGAATAAATAGTAACTAAGAATAAGATATTAAAAAGTGATAGAATTATTCATGGGTCTCTCGGCTCGTGAGTTCTGCCTTTATTTCTTATCCCTTAGTCATGTTGTTGTATTTTACTCTTTTAGCTGATATATTTTGTCTTTGTTTCTTTTTTGTCTTATTGCTTCTGATTCTTGAACATTTTTTTTCCACTTTAAACCTTTGTTGACTTTTTCTCTTACTCAAGTAATCCTTCTGCCTTCCATTTGTCTCCTCATTAAACTAAGCATTTCTTTTTATTTTTTCTTCAGTATGGCTTCCTATGATTAAAAAATGAATTTAATCAGAATATACTCACTCATATTTTAGTAGATCTCTGGAAGAATTATTAAAAAGGGATGGAAGTGTATGTGTGTGTGTGTGTGTGTGTGCTGGTGTTGCAAGAAATTTGAAGAATCTTTAACTCTAGGATCTCATTATGTTCAGCTCGAGCATTATTTCAAATCATTACATGTGTAGGAAAGAAATATTAAGGAGTTTAATGTGAGGCTAAACTATATTCCTAAAACTCCAATTTGTCATCTTCTGAATAGCTTAAAGGATAATTTAATTAATGTACCTCTAAGATAGGCTGTTCAGCATCAGCTTGGAAACATCTAAGTTCGATCCTCACAGAGACTCAAGGTCGACTCAGCCTTCCATCCTTCCGAGGTCAGTAAAATGAGGGCCCAGATTTTTGCGGGCAATATGCTGACTCTGTAAACCACTTAGAGAGGGCTCTAAAGCACTGTGAAGTGGTATATAAGTCTAAGTGCCATTGCTGGTGCTATCCCAGTAAAGTGGGAGTCCATGTGTCTTAGGAGTAATTCCAGCTAATAAAATGCAGTGGTTCTTGGCTAATATAAAAAAGAACTAAATAAAATCAAACCTGATTAGTACTCAGATGTATCATCACTAGAAATTCCACAGAAATAAACTGGATTAAGAAACTGGGGGGGGGGGGAATTCTGGAAGAAGGCAAACCGCTTTTATATTCTTCCCCAAAAAATATAGGGTTGCATTCATGTAACCACCAGGAACCTAGCTTAACAAGGAATTTTTATCTTCCCTCTCCCCAAATAGATTGATTTTCCAGAAATATCTGGCAGGATATGGAAAAGTTTAAAAAAGAAAAGAAAAAGGAAAACTCAGTGTTCAGGGATAGGATACCCTAAATCGTAGCTGCTGATGGTCAGCACCAGAAGAGGGCTAGCATCTTCACGCTTTGTTTATAAGATCTCTGATTGAGTGGTTGTGAGAAACACAATGTGAGTATGAGGCTGCTTATACATGAGTAGTTGAGTGTCCTTTACTCCAGCAGTCCTATGTCTTATGGGGCCCTTTAGAACAGTCAAAGGCTTGGTTTGATCTATCAGGAGCTATTTCTGTTCTTTCTGAGCACTACAAGGGAATACAGCCACGGATGATATTGTGAAGACTAAAGAATAAAGAAGATCACAGAACTAAATGGCAGTGCGAACATTATTAACGACTTCACACAAACCATAAGAAATGTGTCTGTTAACAGTCACACAAAGTCATTTCAGAAGGCAAACACAAGACACCAGTGGAGTGAAAGGCGGGAGGGGTGATGGGGGTGGGGAAATGCTATTTCCTGAATATAAAATATATTGCTGCAGAACACCGAGAACTTCAACCTCCAGGCAAGAGGTTTGCAATCAGCATACCAAGTGGGCAATAGCAACACATTTACTATACTAAAAACTGATCATCTGGAAAGAGCTTGTTTGGCCACAGTTCTTTTTCTCTTGCCAACCTCAGCATTATTAATTTATAAACAGGCAATCTACAACTTCACCTGAATTCCTGGGTTCCCATATTTTATCTTGCCATTTCCCCTCTCTCCGGTCACTGACAGCTTCCTCCTTCTCTTTTTATGTTTCTTTCATAGGAATGGATTTGTTTATGTTAAGAACCCTCATTTGGATTTAATGGAGGAAGACATCCTTTACCACTTGGATTTAGGAACCAAAACGCACAACCTGCCAGCCATGTTTGGAGACATAAAGGTAACATCAAGATGACACAGCTGTTGCTTTTCTAAACACCTTCCATTCTGCTCCTGCTCCTCTTCTTTTCTCTTTTTCTTTTCTTTTTGTTCCCAAAACTAGACAAGCTTCAGAGATGAGTTAAAGGTCCTAAGGGAATAGAGTCTGCGCTATTCAGCAAAGTGACTCAGAAAGTATGCTGCAGCTACAGTTATGGGCAATTACCCTTCCACTTCTCAGTTGAAGGAAGGAGAATTGAGAAAACAAAGACAGCTTGATGGGCTAAATTCTTCCTTGGGGTAGTTTCTCTGGCTCCAGTTCCAAAACAATACATGGTGGAAATTGAGTCATCATGGTGGTATCATTTCCCATTTCTCTTGCTAAGGAGAAGAGCCTGTTGATGCCACTTCCAAAGCTGCTTAGGGATATTTTCAGATAAACAAAACACCAACTGTATTGTGAAGTGTATTTAGTCTCATGGAAAACTTTTAGCAAGAGACTCCGTGGCTCCAAATTTAATACTGGTTCACATTAGAAGAGGAACAGAATTCCCAAACGAGAGAATTAATAAGAGTTTAGGAAGCAATATTCTGACATATAAAAGGATGCATTCTTATTAATCATGATAGTTCGCTTCTTTAGCTAACCTTTTTAACTAGAGATGTTAAGAACTGATCCTATATTCCTCAATGGCTCTGTGTCTCTGCTAGGATTAGCAGATTTGAAGCGAAAACATCCACATGCAGCAAAGAGATACACAAAAATCAATTTTTGCTGCCATCTTGTGGTCATCCAGATTTTTGAGGCTTAAATCTGATAGCCCTGTTTTTTGTTTGTTTAAACTTTTGAAGTTTAATCTCAATTCTCTGGACTGCAATTTTGAGCACCTTGGCTGTAAAGGATTAATTTTGTATTTGTACTCCTCCCATACACACAAAATAATGGATGTCTGTTGTTTTTAAAACCCATCTGAACAACTGCCCTAACACAAATGATGCAAATCAATGTCAATGGCATACAAACTATGTTAGTTACATAAATGTCATACTAACAAGCATTTTTGTTAACTGATGTGTTTTCCCCAAATAGTCCTTTAAATTGAGGATTCATTATACACATATGACTGTTATCCAAAAGTCTTCAACAACTGAATCCCAGTTGGAAACTTGCTTTGATTCTCAGCGATGGCTAAATTAACCTGTTTGATCAGAGGAAAAACAGCATCTGTTTATTTATTTATTTTATTTATTTATTGGAATTTGTCAAACAAAAATGAAAACAAGAATAAGAGAATAAAAGTACAATGACAGGGACAATAGGCACACTAAAGCACTTATACATGCCTCCTCTACTGACCACTTAAATCTGAAGTAAGGTCCATGGAAGTCAATTTATGACTGAAACTGTGAAAATTTGTAAATGAGACAACTGAATCAGAGCTTTCTAGACTTCGACAACTCTATTATAGAAATCATATTTTTTACAGTCAGGTTTAGAACAATTTACATTGAGTTTAAAGCAGTTGTTTGCGCACATATTGTTGCGATTAAAACAGAAAAAGTCATTTCAGGTAAAACATTACAATGTATAATTTTGTGTGCAGTACATAGGTCTTACCGCAAGTGACACAATTCTAAGTTATCCAAACTGAGAACTTTGAGATTAGTAGCGTAAGGAATTCTATTGTGTACAGAGGAGTGCAAGGCTTTTCTCATGAAATACTTCTGAACCTGATCGATTGTACTGATGTCAGATATATGGTTGGGATTCCACACAGTTGAACAATACTCTAAAACTGATCTGGCATAAGTTTTATAAGCTCTAATTAGCAATACATTTCCAGAAAAAAAGCTTCACAAAATTAAGTTTACAACTCTTAATGCTTTTTTTAGCAACACTGTTACAGCGAGCTTTGGAGCATAAATTGTCAGAGATAAATACACTTAGGTCCTTAACAAAGTGAGGGTCATCTGCTAGATCAATACCACCTAACTTATACTTGACATTCTGATTACATTTACCAATATGTAAGACAGACCATTTATTAATCGAAATTTGAAGTTGCCAAATAGATGATCATTCAGACTCATAGTCGAGATCTAGACTTATGGCTGAATGGAAAACCCTTACAGTATAGAGTTTTTGCATAAAAATGCACTTGATTTGTGGCATTGATGATTACAAAAAATGCATAAAAATGTGAACTTTCTTTTCTTTTTCTCTAATATTGTTTTTTATTTCATCTTTATTTCTTTCTACACTGCTTTTACACTTTATTAGTTTATATTCATTTTTATGTTCTCTGTAAAACTTTTAATAACTCTTATTTTAAATAAAGTAGAACTGCCTTGCTTCTGAAATCCTTATTTGTGCTATGTAAAAAAAAAGCCCAATGAATTCCTTTCATTTATTTCTGGAAAATATGTGGAACCCAAGCTAAGTATTTAAAAACATCATTGATTTTAATGGAAGTATCAAAATAAATTTTAAATTGGTTCTTTTGAGGTTCATCACACATTTGGAGCACAATCAGAGAGGGTTTATTTTCTCCTGAGGAAATGCACAGGGTTTGAACCTATAATATGTACATCAGGGGCTACAAAGTTGTGCAAAAAGTGTATAGAAATGCCAGCCATTTAGATCAAATCAGTGGTAGGATTAAAAAAAAAATTACTACCAGTTTTGTGGGCATAGCTAGGTGGGCGTGGCAGGAGGATACTGCAAAATCCCCATTCTCTCCTCACCCCACTAACCTGCTTTCCTGCTCCATTCTCCTCTACAGGGCAACAAACGAAGACCCAGCCGATCAGCTGGGACTAGGGAGGCAGATAATACCACCTCTGACTGGGAGGGGCTAGTCAGAGGTGATATTCCAAACTACTTAAATTTTCTGCTACCGGTTCTCCGAACTACTCAAAATTTCTGAACCTGCTGAATACCACTTCTGGATCAAATGTCATTTTGGACTACAATAGCTATGTGGGGCAGCAAACAGAGATCCGTTGATCAGCTACCCTCTCAATTCAGAAGTGATTTTTGATTTCTTTTCCTGGAATTCCACACCCATTTACAGTTGCAATTCCTGACTGCACGTACAGAATTTTGCACCCTACTTGAAATAATGGAGCAGACCACACACCAATTCAGCATCTGGTTCAGCTTTGTTTCTAGCACAAATAATTACTAGCAGTTTATGTGCCGTGCTTGCTTATTTTGCTGGGTTTATTTCCAGCTGAAAATTACAGTCGCTGTAAATAAGACATTTGGACCAGGGACAAAATTCAGACATAAAATGCAGACTTTGCACATCGGATGTGAAATCCAGATGCATTTTTGATGGTTGTGCCACTCGTCCCTTCAAAATGTGGGCAGCATTCCAGGCACAATGTAGTCCATGTAGAAGCAGATATATAGGGGAGATCTAAAACTGTATCCCTGCACATCTTTTCTTTCTTCTCCCTCCACCCCCTTTTATTGAATCAAATAATATGCCGGACATAATATTATCCACCCTCCTGTTTCACTTCATTGGTTATTCCTTTAGGAGAGGAAACATTTCAGTTTTTTTTATGTCATGGGTATTAGATTACTCGACCTTCACAATTGGTGAAGCATATAGAAGGGCCCCATTCGATAGAAATTGTGCATTTCTTACAGCAAAGTTCAATGGGACACAGCCTGGTCAGCTACCTAATGACCCATAGTTCCCCAGACCTGTTTTGGCAGTGCTCCACAGCTCTTCGATGATTTATATTGCAGAAATTCAGTTATAAAATGTATTTATTATTTATTAATCACATTTATATGGTTATCTGTCTCACAGAAGGAACTCTAGGTGGAACACAATAATCAAAATGGTATCGATTGGCTATGTGATTACTTTGCATGGCCAGTTTGGTCTAGTGGTGAAGGTACCAGGCTAGAAACCAGGAGACTGTGAGTTCTAGTCCTGCCGAAGGCAGGAAAACTGGCTGGGTGACCTTGGGCCAGGCACTCTCTTTCAGCCCAGCCCATCTCACAAGGTTGTTGTTATGGGAAAAGAAGAGGTAATTTCTAAAAATAACAAAGATGGGATAAAAAAAAATACTAAATTAGTTTTAAAATCTGTACACTGAATCTCTGGTTGGAAATGTAAAAACAGCCATTTGTGGCAATACTTGAGCCAAAAACACTGTTTTAAAAAATAAAAAAGGCTTACCCTCGCCCAGCCTTCTTTATTTTCTAAAACAGTGTTTTTGGCTGAAGTAAATAAAGAAGGCTTACCCTCCCCAGAGGTGCCAGAGTGAAAGAAGTGGTAAGACATTGGGTCTGTGCACCGCTGAGGTCGACAGCTCAGGGGCTCGATTCCCATGAGTGAATAAACCATGGAGGGACAAGAAAAGAGCCCCCCCCCTGATTGCCTACCAGCATTCAAGCACTCCACGGGTTAAAGATAACACCGCCCAAAAAAATTTCCTGTCACAGAGGCTCCCAACCACTTCAGTGACCCCTGGCTAACACGTGCCATACACTAAATAAATAAAACCCTCATCCAAATTGCTCATCCCTGATTTCAGTCTACCGATATCATAACAAGAATAAAACCAAGTTCTTATATTCTGCTCCTTAAGTTGCACAATGACTAAATTCCATAAGATTATCCTGATCAAATCCTGACGAATGGGGACCTCTTGTGTCCTCATTATGGCTCAAGCAGGTCAGGACTATCTTTTAGTTCATGCTTTCAAGTAGGATTTTTCTATCCTTTTGGATATTTTAAAAAATGCACAAAAGCATTCTGACAGCTTAGTGGCAGTAGATGCAGCGCTGTTGCTGTGGCTGATACCCTTATTGTCCTTTTGCACTTTGTCTGTGTGGGAGGAAGCCCCAACAGAATGAAAGCTTTTGCTCAGTTCATGCAGAAAGAACTTGGACACAAAGGAGAGGACAATGACTTGAAAAACATTTGTGCTGGGAATGACCGTTACTCCATGTATAAGGTGGGCCCAGTGCTCTCCATCAGTGTAAGTACCTCATGGGGAATCCTGGGAACTCCTCTTTATAGTATACAGTATATTTGACCATTCCAGCATAGTCTTTGTTCTTTAATGTATTTCTAAGACTTATCAGAGGAAGAACCAGATTAAAAAATAGAAAGATCGATGCTGGGGCTCAAGGAACAACTTTTTAGGCCATGGTTTAACCGACAAACATCACTTCTTTGAACCAGAAGCTCCTTCAATCCTTTACATTTTCCATTCTTTCTACCTCACTTGCATGTCATCAAGAGTGCTCAGGGCCATGTTGGATAATCTCAGTTTATCCCTTAGGGGGCTAAAGAAGAAAATTGGAAAGCTGAATATATTACTTTTATTAGAAAGCCATGGAGATACAGAACCTACCCTCCCATTCCAGCAAGCTTATAAGTGGGACTGTTGGGGACAACTAGCCTGAACTCCCACACCAGCAGACAGCCAGTCAAAGCATGGCTCAGTGTTGGAAATAAATGTGGATGAACTGCGAGTTTTTATTCAAGAACCTAAGACTAATCATTAATCCCAGTGTTGGATCTTGCCTGATGATGAGTTTGGTGCATACTGTACACATAATAGTGGCTTCTTTCACTGTGGTCTGCTTGTATTTCACTGTGCCTGGCTTGTTTTATCACCTTTCATACCACAGTGAGAATTGCCAGCCAGGTACAACACTGGCATAACTGGGGCATTTCCAGGAGAAGGTAAGACTTGCCAATGAGAAGGTCCTTCCTTCGACAGGTCAAGCTTGGCAACCATTTCAAGGTTGGGCTGCAGGGTTGGGATTCAAAGTTTTTTACAACTGATTCTGTGGGTGTGGCTTAGGTGGTGGGTGTGGCTTGGTGGTCAGATGACTGGGTGGACATGTTATTGGTTGGGCGTCGCCAACTCAATATCATATCGAGGCATGCATCTCCTCACCTGGCCTCTCATGACTTTGGGGATGCTGCAACAGTCGTAAGTGTGAAAAATGGTCATAAGCCACTTTATTCAGTGCCATTGTAACTTTGAATGGTCACTCCACACAAGCAAAGTATCAGCAAAGGAAGGGAAAAAAACTCCAGAAACGTTCCTAAGACAGGAAGTCTAGTCCTGCCAAGAATGCAATAAGGGTTAACGGAGAGGCAGTTTCTTTAAGCAACACCAGAATGTTTCCTTCCTGCCTTCCTTACNAAGCAACACCAGAATGTTTCCTTCCTGCCTTCCTTACAGGATTAGGCCACTAATTTCTTCTAACAACCGGTTCTCTGAACTACTTAGAATGTTAACAACCAGTTCTAGCGAATAGGTGTGAACTGGTAGAATCCCACCCCTGGTGGGCTGCTGGAGGTTTGCAGGGATTCGGGAGAGCCCTTAACTAAGATTCTGTGCAGTTTGAAGAACCCCCAAATCCCACTCCTGGCTGGTCTGCTTACCCTACCCCTCCCCAAAGTCCCCACACAGCCCATTTTGGATACAGGTAAGTGCAGGGTGTGCATGGAGGCTCAGGGAAGATGAAAAACTTCCCAGAAGTTCAGGAAGGCCAGATATGGGCCCATTTCCAGCTTCCAGAGAGCCTCCAGAGCCCAGGAAGGCCATTTTCACCCTCTCCGAGGCTCGAGCAAAGTACTGGAGCCCGGGAAGGGCAAAAACATGCCTCCCTGGGTGTGGTGCAAGAGGTTGACTAAACTACACCCATCATGGCCATGCCCACCCAGCAACTCGGCAGAAAACCTGTTGCTAAAATTTTTGAAGCCCACCCCTGAGCCATTTATGTCAACTTTCCTGTCCTCTCCTCCCTCCCCATCCCAAAAAAACCCTCAGAGTTTAGAGAAAGCAAAGTTGTAATACTGCATAAAAGTAAGTAATGTTACTGCCACATGACAGTAAAAGTGGAGAGTCAAGTTCTTACTTTTTATACTGTTTTCAAAGGCTTTCATTTTAAATCGAAGTAGGACATTTTTTTTGAATTTTTTTTTCTGGACCACTTCTCTAGAGGACATTTGCGAGATAATTTAGAGATAGTTCTGCTGTCCTTTCTTCATTCCTCTCATTTCTCCCTTAGAAAAAGAGAATCCCTTAATAAGGAGAATATTTTTCAGCAAAAGATTGCAGTAAAACCCTGGAAGATTCAAAAACAGCAAAAACTCCTTTGCTATTTTCATCCCATCCTGATTAAAAAAAAAAAGAAGCATCTGCAGATGTTTTGATGCTTCCCTATTATGGTCTATGGATTTTTTTTTCCACTATTGAAATTTGATGTTATTTGAATATTTTTGCCTTTGAAATTCAGGTCGCACTATGCCATCTTTGAACCTAACAAAAATTATATCTGGAACAAATCCAGTTGATTCACAAAAGCCCAGTTTTCCATGCACTTCAGACACACAATTCAGCCAACAGAGTATGGGCAAAGGAAACATAGAGCAGGGGTGTCAAAATCATGATGACACATTGTTGTATCATGTGATGTATCACAACCTTTTCCCCCTTGTATTAACTGGGTGTGGGTGTGGCCAGCATGTGACACTGAGGGCCTGAGGGCCCTGAGTTTGACACCCCTGACATAGAGAGATGGACTTGTCCTGAGCACTGCCAAAAAGGGGAAAAAATAAAATACAGGGGTGATCTGATCCCCCAAGCTGAATTTGCAGCTGAATTTGTAGAGCCCTGTGTCAGAAGAATAATTTGGGGTTCCAACTGGAGCCAAGGCTGTGCAAGAGTAAATAAAAATGAGATCTGTGAGGAAAGAAGAAATATCTATTTCTAAAAGCAAAACAGTTTGCATTTAGGGGCAGGCTGCAGAGAAATGGAGCACAGCAGCAAATTTTTATAGGGGGAGCTTGTCCAGAGTGTCACGTGCTGATTCTAGAGTGACATTTGAGGGGTGTGTGTGTGTATATTCTTGTGAACATGCAGTTCTTCTGGGAGACCTAATTTAATTAACTTTGTATTTGTCAATCTTATCCTTTGATTTGTGGATTAGTTCTAGGTAAATTATTTGAGGAAGTTTGCTAATTTTAGTTGATTAACTTAGTTTCAGCTTGACTGTTAAATTATCTAGTGGAGACACTGATTTTCAGATCATTGTGGATTCTGTAAAATATTTTAAGGGGAAGAAACAATATAAAAAATAAAATATATTTGGATATAAAACACACATGTGATAGATTTTGGGATGGTATGGATTTGGATGACATACAGAGACTGATGGTCATTGAAGAAATGAGAGCTTAGTATCAAAGTGCGCCACAAAAATAAACTTTGTTTGATGCAAAAAGGACACAACGGACGAGCAAAATGTTCCATCCGTTGTTATCCGCTCTCAGAAGGGGCAAAAATTTGCAAATTGGAGCGGATAGCACAGACGCGGGACGGGACGCAGGGCTGGATGACAAAGCGGATGGTTCGCGAACGGAAAGCCCCAGCGGATTGCGCATCCTCTAGGCTTCCGGGGGGCCTCAGCAAAGCGGACGTCGGAACGGAAACAACGGATGCAGAACAAGATGCACAGCGGATTGAAGCGCGATGCACAGCGCGAAGCCTAACGGATGCCTCGGCATTAATTGCGCAGCGTGGCGGCATACATTGCGCAGCCCCCACAGATATAAAGGAAGCAGCTCGGCAATGTGGCCAGCATTTGGAGGAAAGACCTGCTGCTGGATACCTCGAGTTCTTCCTGCATGTCTGCCTGCAAAGCTTGCAGCAGCCTGCCTCCGACCTCCTGGGCAACCTCCTGCCAGCCTTTGATGCCAGGCCTTGCTGCCAGCCTTGGCCAGCCTCCCTGCCAGCCTGCTGGTCTGCCTGCGCTGCCAGCCTTCCTGCCAGCCTTGGTGCCTGCCTCCCTGCCAGCCTTGGTGCCTAGCCTTGCGTGCCAAGCCTTCCCTGCCAGCCTTGGTGCCAGCCTGCCTGCCAGCCTCCCTGCCAGCCTTGGCCTGCCTGACTCCTGCCAAGCCGTTGCCCTGTTTGCCGCCTCCAGCCTTCCTGCCAGCCTTGGTGCCTGGCCTCCTCGCAGCCTTCTTGCCAGCCTTTGGTTCTGCCAGCGCTCCTGCGCAAGCCAGCCTACCCCACAACCATGCTCGAAGCACAGCAAGCCTCAGGCCAGTCTCCGCCAGGCCCCCTGACAAGAAGGACATTCCGTCGCCTCTCAGGCTCGACTCTGCGTTCTGCCTGGCCGGCGTTCGCGTCAGCATCGCGGCCACTCTCTTTCTGGGGCTGCGCTTCGTGCTGCCTTATGGCTTCTGGAGGAAGGTCTGGATGACGAAAGCCACTCCAGCACCAGCCACCTCCACAGCACCTGCCACCCTTCACCCTGGACGCTGATGACCACTAGAGGAGGCTCCAGAGACTCCATTTGTCTCCCGTTATAGTTGTTGTTGTCTGTAATAAAAGTCGCTAGTTTAATGAATTACCCACTAGCTTCATGTTCTTTTTTATTAAATAAAGTCTTGCTGGAAAACTTTTGAAATGGTTCGTACAGGGCCTTGCATGCTTGTGGGATAGGCGTTGTGAACGATGAGCTTTGAGAGCCTGATGGGCAGGGCACGATACCTTGGCAGGGCAGGATACCTTTTGCGGGATGGGGTAATCAGGCTTTGTGAGAGTAGCGATTAAAACCTCCCAGTGCAAGCATAGTGGGGGACTGGATGGTCCCACCATCCCAATTGCCCCCCTATGGCCCTTCATATATTTCAATTTACAATGTAAGCATGATCCACACATTTGAACACAAACACAACTCTTTATTAAACGCCCTGTTCATTGTAGGCCAAGCAAACATACATGGCCAATTCTCATCCATGTGATGAGACAGGCTGAAGGAAGCATCCTTTAAGCATTTTTCTTAACCATCCTGTCGTCGTGTGCCCACTCCACCGCTCCAGCGGAGTTGCACCAGTTGTTGCAGGAGGTTGCGCTGCTTTCTTCGCCTCACGTAAGCTCTTGTTGGGCCACTTTGCACACCCTCATGGTCCTATAAAGGTTTCGCCCTTGCCTCCATTTTCCCCAGCTCCATGTCCCATGTGGCCTGCTGGAGGTGCACGAGCCTGTTCTGCAAAGACCAGGTAGCGATGTGCGCATAGATTGTGCAGGATGCAGCAAGCTTCCACGATCTCCTCACGGTCTCTTGGGCATGCTGCACTGGTTGGTGAGAAAGTACCTGGAACCTGTTGGCCAGGATGCCAAAGGCGTTCTCCACCACCCGTCTTGCCCTGGACAGCCTGGGAGTTTGCAGGAGTTCCAGGAGAGCCCCTAGCAAAGATTCTGTGCAGTTCGGAGAACCCCCAAATCCCACTCCTGACTGGCCCCACCCACTCACCCCCACCCTCAGGAGTTCCCACACAGCTCGGTTTGGATGCTGGTAAATGCAAGGTGCATGCGGAGGCTCGGGGAGGATGAAAAACTCTCTCCCGGAGAGAGAGGAGTTCAGAAAGGTCAGAAATGGGTCCGTTTCTGGCTTCCACAGACCCTCTGGATCCCTGGAAGGCCATTTTCGCCCTCCCAAATGCTTGTGAAAAGCATCAGTAAGTTGGTCATGGTCATGGGATGTTTCACTTTATAATCGTGTCAATTAGCCAGTGGAGTAGCCAGTCCCAGTTATGGTCCATAAGTGAGGATTACCTACATTTCCATCCTTCATTTATTCTATACTTCTACACTAAGTTTCATTTTTCCATCCTTCACTTACTCTTTACTTCTACACTAAGTTTCACTTTTTAATTTCTATTCTTTTCTTCTTGACTTCTTGAAATAACTTTTGACTGCCATCTGTGGTCACCTGGATTTATGCAGCCCAGATCTGGAAGATTTTTTTTTACATAATTTCTTTCAAGGATATTGAAGGTATTACATGTTTGCATGAAACCATGACTTCTTCAACTTGATTTTATCAAATAAACCCCAGTTGGCAGGTTTAGATTATATACCAAGCCACAAACAGTAATTTGCAAGCCACAATTGCTGGTTCACATCATATGCTAAGGAAAAATTCCAACTATTGCTTAGTGTGTGGTAGGAACCAGATAAAAGAATAGTTTAAATAATGTTATGAAAAATACAACATAATCCAAGCCACATTTTTTTTTTAAATATATCATGGAAATAAGAGCTCTACTGGATTATTTGAATACTTCAGAAAAGACAGACTACAGAATACAAAATAATAATAACCTCTGCTCAAGGCAACAAATGGTTGTCCAGTCTCTTCTTAAAAACTTTCAGTGATGAAGCACCCACAACCTCTGGATAAGCTATTCTACTAGTTAATTGTTCTCACTATCAGAAAAATTCTCCTTAGTTCTAGGTTGGTTCTGTCCTTTATAAGTTTTCATCCATTATTTCTTCTCCTGCCTTCAGCATCCTTCCTCTAATGCTATAACCTTCATAATTAATGGCAACTGATCACTAGAGCCTTCATTAATGTTGTCTGAACCATTTTTAAAGCACTTTAAATTGGTGACCATATTGTGCTTGTGAGTTTCTTGTTTATTTATTTTTTTCAGGCAGTGTGAAGCATCTTCATCTTGCCAGTTGTCAATTGTCCACCATCCAGCTCACGGGTGTCCAACTTGATCACATCACATGACGTATCGTGATGTATCATGACATTTTTTGTCTTTACTGAGCTGGGGGAGCTGGGGTCTGCATGTGACGCATCTGGTCACAGGCCACCAGTTTGACACCCCTGATTTCCAGCTCCATTGTAGAGCTGCAGGCCTGAGAGATGTCACAAGTGTCAGGATGACTCCCAAATAACACCCAGACTTGATGTAACTATATATACTCTCTTCCCATTTTCCACAAAGTGTTATTTTTACAAACTTCTTACACTTTCTTATATGTGGGGTTCTTTGCTCTCCCAGGATCTGAAACACCACAGCATAGCAAATCTATACAAAACACTTCACTGTCACACACATCTTCCCCAGCAACAGGCTGTTACTCTGGGTTAACTCTGCCTTTCTAGGCTTTGCAAGAGAATATTGTCATGTAAATAGGTCTTTAATACTCAGTCCCTTAATACTTATCTTTTAATTTTCAGATCAAACTAACATCTCAAAGTCTTTAAAGAAGCATACAACCTTTTGTTTTTTTTCCAAACAATCTTGCACTAATTGGGATGAGGTGTTGCTTCAGTGTGGTTGCTCTTTTTCTGGTTGCTGCCAAGCTCCAGGGAAAGGTCCAAATTAGACTCCTACCAAGCTATGCTGCTCACTGTAGCTCGGGGTGTCCAACCTTGGCAACATTAAGCCTTTTGGACTCAACTCCCAGAATTCCCCAGAGGCCATGTGGGCCGGGGAATTCTGGGAGTAGAAGTCCACAAGTCTTAAAGTTGCCAAGGTTGGACACCCCTGCTTTAGCTTATGATCCTCGTAGTTGAATGAAAGTCCTCTTGCTTGCTTGTACTAGCTGTCAACCTGCAGACATCACCTCCACTTCCTCATCTGTAGGCGCTTTGCTTTCATCTTTTCTGACACACATACCTCTTTTCCCACTCTACTTTAACATTTGCTTTTGTAAGCTCAAAGTTTTGGGTGGGTAAGGATGTCTCTGGATGTCAGTCATTCTTTGAAAATGGCTCAGTTAGCACAGACAGTTGTATAACATTGGCATGGATGTCTGGGAGTATGAGTGCCTGCCTGAAAGCATGATAGAAGTGCCAGGGAAGCATTTCTGCCTGGCCGTAGCTGCTTTTCTAAAGCACAGGTAGCAGTCCCAATTTCACAACCTTACATTATGCAGCCTTATGTTCAATGAAGCTTGCACCCTAGGAAATGGTGTAATTTAATAATCTTTAAATAGGTCAAAATCTAAGGCCTAAATCATCCCAGTGACTTCCACATTTGAAAACATATTCAACTCCATCTTTATTCACTTTAATAATTAATTTACCAGCAATTTCCCATTTTCCTCTTCCTTCATCTGTTCCTTGGGTGATTATTGCCAATCTAATGGTTCGAATATTCAAAATTGCCACTTCTTGTAATTTTTAGTATGCTAAAAATTGCCCTGGTTTGTTCTTGCTATTTCTATTAATTATTTTCCTGCTCATCAAACATGTGGGATGTAACAGATGTTTAAGTTTTCCAAAGAAATTGCCTGCTTATATTTCTGGGAGAGAAGAGACCATTAAGATTAATAGGCCAGAAACAAAAATCCAACTCGTAAGTCAAAAGGGGGGGTTGTTGCAGCATTGAAGACAAGATGATGATTATACTAGTCTCCTCTCTGAACCATATTATCTGACTTGGGTTACTACTGTATACTAACTTTGTAAAGCCTACATATTTTCTTATTAACAGAGGGTTTGTGTGTATATTTGTTTAAGTCAGCAGTAATCCAGTCCATAAGGTCAAGATTTGTGCTTACATCCTATTGGACAAAGCAAAGATATTTTGTGAAAAGTCTTAATGCTAATGAATGTTAGTGCTTTATTACCATCTGCAAGGAACATCTGACTTCTCAAATTATATAGATGAATGGACTTCAACTCAGAACAGAGGTGGTATTCGGCAGGTTCTGACCAGTTCTGGAGAACTGGTAACGGAAATTTTAAGTAGTTCAGAAAATCGGCAAATACCATCTCTGACTGGAGTTTTATTAGTTAGCCTTCCCCTGCCACGCCCACCAAGCCATGCCCACAGAACCGGTAGCAAAAAAATGGAATCCCACCACTGAGATTCGTGAAGCAATATGGCCATTGCAAAGAATTATGGGGCTTGAAGCCTCTGTAAGGCACCCGTATTGAAGAAGGGTGCATCACAACCAAACAAAGCATTCTTGAATCCTGTGTTAATTTAGGTGGCATGCAGAATGGCTATCACTAGGTTCTGTTATATCTATACATACTGTATCTATATTTATATCTCTATATCTCTATCTATCTCTATCTCTATTTATCTATCATCTATCTATCCTATCTATAAAATGTATATAATGTATATAATGCACATAATATATAATGTGTAAATGTGTGTGTGTGTGTATTTATCTTCTGCATACGGAATTCTGCTTTTTTCTATAGCAACTCGATTCCTGCAGCTAAGCCATATTTTAATTATTGAAGTTATACATCGAGCCACTGTTGCTTAGCACGATATATGAACCAAGCCATATTTTAAAGAATACTGCTTTAGCATCATAAATGAACTCCTATGATTTGATTTTAATAAGGGAAGGCTAAGTTAAGAGCTCTTAGCTTTTGTTAGATCATGCATCGTGTGTTTCCATCGTAGACTTTAATTGTCCACCAATATTTTGGATGCATTTTTCTAAGAAAAACAGCCTGTATAAGTTCAGAAAGGTTTTGTTGAGAAAGTATCAAATTCTTATTTCTTTTTCTCATCTCCTGACAGCATGGGATGGGTATTCCCTCCATTTCTATCATGCTTCATGAACTAATCAAATTGCTACACCATGCAAAATGCTGTGATGTTACCATTATCTGCATCGGTACCTCAGGAGGATTAGGTAAGCCAAGAGTTTTGCTGCTGCCAGGTACAGGGGATGCAGATGAAAAACAGCTCAGAAAAGGTCAGATCTTGATGAGAATTTTTCAACATGTTTTAATATACATTTCAAGTCAACAAAATTCAGGCAGCAAAGGTATACACAGAGAGATCACAAATGTGTATTTGGCTGAGATAACATCACTCTGAAAATATGGGGCTTGATGTCCTTTCTCAATTAAAGTCATTCGAAATAAATTTTCCTTGGAATCTATACAAGAACAGCACTAACTGAAACAAAGAAATATAATACCGTACCATAAAAGAGTATTTTGCAATCTCATTGATGACATTAAATTCCTGGACTTTAAAATATGGACTTCTCTTCATACTTGTTCAGCCACAAGCAGCCTATTAATTTTAATCAAAAGACAAGCTTTATGTGCTTTCAGAATGAGTGAAAAGAGCTTCTAGGTCTCAAAAGATTATCTTAAATACGTAAATGAATTTTCTCTGATTACCTGCTCACCAGACTAAACTGAGACAGTTAACTTCCTTTCTTATGTTGGTTCTCATGACAGACTAAACAGGTACTGGAGGACAATACTTTAATCTAAAGCCTGTTAGCCCACTATGATTATGGACAAACATGTAACATATGTCATATTTCTAACATTTAAAATAACATATAGACATAGAATATATATATTCTTAGCCAAATGAGCCAGCATTGTCTGAATATGCTTCCACAGTCATGACTGCCTTTATGAGTTCTATCAAGGAATAATTTATTATTTATTTATTTGTCAATTGCTTACAAGATAATAGATATAAGTAAAAACATAGTTATGAATACATGGATACATATAAG
>BHFT01045906.1:0-16136 GCA_004320025.1 Laticauda laticaudata | reverse complement strand
CCTTATTTAGTTACTACGTTCACCTACTCCTGCCAGGCTCCAGATCTTCTTGCCACGCTTAATTTGCAAGCCGACCATAATAAGAATCAGGGGTCCAGCACTTAACGTTTAAATCATGAACTTTGAGCCAAACTTCCAAAACTTAAGAGAGGATTTATTGGGAGTTAACATGTCAGCACTGCCTGGGTGGAGCCGACTCTGAGACACACCATTCACTGTCACTCTTGACCCTGGTTTCCTCCCACCCCCTGGGTGTGTCATAATTCATATTCTCCAATGGGACACATCCATAGCCAAGAGTCCTCAATCAGGCTCTCCAGTTAGATATTTGTGGGGCAGAAACTTCGGTCACCTAGTTACTATCTTTGAAAAACATTTATGGAATGCAGTTTTGATTTCCAAGCTGCCACACTGCTCCCCCATCCCTTTCTTTTGGCAACTCTAAAAAGACCAGAGAAATGTTTTATGCATTGACAAAGGGAGGGGATCAGGTGGTGGAGAGGAAAGACTCAACAGGACATCTTCCAAACTGACCACCGTTTCTTTAGAGACCGTCCCAAGTTATGACGGTGCCAAAAAAAAGTGACTGGCTGTTGCCGCATTCCCCTTGGTCACATGATTTACATTGGGGTGCTTGGTAACTGGCTCACACTTATGATGGTTGCAATGGTCACGCAATTTTTGTGACCCCTTTTGTGACCTTCTGACAAGCAGTGTCCATGAGGGCAGGCAGATTCCCTTAACAATTTGTGCTGCCAACTCATTACCTGCTGTGATTCATTTAACAACCATGGCAAGAAAAGGTCGTAAAATGGGGCAGAACTAACTGAACAACCATCTTGCTTAGCGAATGGAAATTCTGGGTTCAACTGTGCTCGTGAGTCTACATACGCATTTCTATCACTGCAACCAAGAAGCACTGAGATTAGAGGGAGAATCAATGATCCCCCTCTAAGGGCCGATTTGAAACCCCATGGCCAGTTTTGACCACCCTTGATCTAAAAAGAAGCCACCCAAAAGCTCAAATCCGCTCCCACCCTTTGGCCTTCTGAAAGGCCTTGAAGACAGGGCGATGCCAACTAGCCCAGAGCCCCCATGGGGTGGGGCACGTTGGAGGTGGCTGATGGAATGGGAGGATGCCCTCCCTTCTCCCTGCATGCCCTTGGCTCCCTCCCTCCCTCTCCCTCCTGCTCTTAATCAGTTTTTTTTTTAAATTTAAGACCTTCATTGTTTTATTCCCTGTCTGTAAGTCACCTAGACTCAGGGGGGGGGGGNACCTTCATTGTTTTATTCCCTGTCTGTAAGTCACCTAGACTCGGGGGGGGGGGGTGAGAGAGAGAGAGAGAGAGAAAATGAACATCGCTGCCAGCCCTCCAAGGTTAGATCAGATCTTTCTCTCTCTCTCTCTCTCTTTCTCTCCCACCAACATCAGCAAGCCACCGTCACTCAACATTCATATTAGTGGCCCCTGGGATTTAAAATTATGAGTTTGGTGGTCCCTGAAGTCCAAAAGGTCAGTGACCCCTGGCTGAGAGTCGCTTTAGCACGATGGGTGGCATGCAAGGTAGGGAGATAGATATAGATGGGAGAGGGAGAGGGAGAGAGAGAGAGAGAAGATAGGCTAGATAGATAGATAGATAGATGGATGGATGGATGGATGGATGGATGGATGGATGGATAGATAGATAGATAGGGATGGATTATAGGGGATAAAGATAGATATTGAGGGCGGAGCTGGCGTCGCGACGATACGGCATGTGATCTTGGAGGTCTGAGATCGCTGCCGATATCTTTGCTCCTGGACGGTCCAATTGGATCTAAACCGTTCTGAAGAGACGGCGAATGTAAGCGCATCCTGTCAATCCCGGGGACATCGCAAAGTCCCTGGTAGATCCAGGAGAAGCTCTTTTTGCCAGCGGCAAAGAGGCAGCCATTAAAGCTGCTGAAGTTGGGACAGCTCCGAAACGGAAGAGAACAGAAAGAGAGAGTGTGCCGATTTGGTGAGAACTTTTTTTATATTTTAAGATTTGAAAGGACACCCTTAAGGAAAGAAAGAATCTGTAAAAGTTTTGATAGAAGTGATTAAGCAGCGATTTTAAACAAGAATGTCAAAGTAATGTTTTTTTCCTCATTGCTGGATTTTTCTATACATTATCTGATATTTTGAAACTGGACTGTTTTTTTCCCCCATTAATTTTCTTTCTTCTTTTTGATTTTGCAACATTTCAGGCTAGAGACTCTCTTTTAGCTATTTGTCTTTTTAAATCTTTTTAAATATCCTTTTCTTTTTTTTCTTATTAATCCTTATTATATTTTGTTGGGAGAGGAGGGGGAAAGTGAAAGCCAAGAAACTTTGTAACACTGCCAACTAGAGGCTTGGAAATATTCTATTTTTCTTGTGACCAGACAAAGCTGAGAAAGAAAGAACGGAGACTCTTTTTTTTTCCTCAAGGACATTGCTATTTGATAAGATAGAGGGAAGAGCTCAGGAGAGTGTTATTGCAGGTGCTCTTCTGGGTTTCTATCAACAGCTGGAGCCTGGAGTTGAAGTTTATAGGAAAAGAAAGATGATAAGTCTGTGGAGAAGAGTGCTAAAATAAGAGCCTTGGATAATTAAACAAAGTACAGTGTGTCCTTTTTTTTTTCTTCCTAAGCTGCGCTACCCCTCAACAGTTCATTTTTTGAAATAAGTTAAATTTTTATGCTTGCTTTTTATTTTATAATAAAATAATTATTTTTTAAGGGAGTACCCTTTTTTTTCCTTTTTTTCTCTTTCTGCCTTGTTGGTATTTTTGTTTTTCCACCTACCTCCCATACTGATTATTTTTTATCTTCTTGGCCTTTTTTTCCTCCTCTTCTCTTATGCAGCCTTTTATATTTGAGACCTTTTAATTTGGATGAAGGTGTTGGAGGATCTGAATAATTCTTCCTTTTTTTTAGCTTTCTATTCCTCACTTAAATAGAGAGGCGCACACAATATATAGAGACACATATACATGGATGGATGGATAAGATTTAAATAGAGAGATAATAACAGAGAGATAATATAGAGAAAGAGGTAGAGAAAGGGACAGAACAATATAGGTAAGATAAAAAGAGACACACAGAGAGGTTAGATAAGATGGACGGCAAGGGTTAGAAAGCTCCTATACTTTAGCAAACCAACTTATCCAACCCGTGTCAGCACCTCACCTCCAGCTGTTTGCTGGCGACCAAGAAGATGCGTCCATGAAGCTCCTTCCAGCGACTCTCCGTCCAGGTGGAAAACTCGGTGGATCCCCACTGTTGGAGCTCAAAGGCCGGAGAGGAGGCCGGCGTGCGGCGGACAGTCGACCTGACGCAGAAGGGCTTGCGGGGAGAGCTGGCGTTGGGGTACGGGGAGCCCTGCACCCACATGTAATTGTAAAACTGCAGGAAATAAAACCCAGGGGGAATTAGAAGCAAAGCCCGGTTATTCATGTGCCGCTTTGACCATGAAAACTTTGAACATGATAAAGAAAATTTTAGACTGCGCAGAAATGGATAGGCTGACTTTAGAGTTAAAGTTCGAGAGGAATCGATATATTATTCAGCCTGGGACGCCTGGTATGCATGGTGTGAGAAGAGAAAGAAAATTAATACTTGTTATCAATTAAAGGATATGAATTTATATATGCTGAATGTAGAATTAATAGAAAATGTATTATGTAACCATTGGTATAAATAAGGGGTATGGAATAGTACATAAATAGGAAAAGTAATATTTAATAATTGTAATGTAACAAGAAATTAAGTATAAGAATATGATTAAGAAATATAAATGATGTCTTCAATGTTGATCCAATTGTGTTGTTTTTATGGTTTTTTTAAACTGATGGAAAATTGAATAAAGTTTATTTTTTTTTAAAATAAAGCTTAGAGCATTAAAGTTTGGGTATTGGTTATGCTGATTTCTTGTCGGTTTTTATTTTTTTATTTATTTTTGAACCTCAGCTGCTGAATGGCTCTGTTGTTTTCATAGCTATGATTTTATTTATTTATTTTTGCTGCTCTTAGCCACCCGGAGTCTGAGAGAGGCATATAAATGGAATAAATGAAATGGATGGATGAAAGCCAAAGCAAGCGATCGCTTTGATATTAATCTTCCATAGGTCAATTTGCAAAAATTGCCCTTTTCCAGGTAAACCCTTAAGCCGCATGCAGGAAAAAACAACCATCCCCGCAGGATGTTTATAGAGGTAGACCTCAGATACAGAATAACAGAGTTGGAAGGGACCTTGTAGGTCATCTAGTCCAACCCCCTGCCCAAGCAGGAGACTCTAAACCATTTCTGACAGGTGGAAGTCCAATCTCTTCTTGAAAGCTCCCAGGGATGAAGCTCCCACAACTTCTGAAGGAGACTTCTGTTCCATCGGTTGATGGTTCTAGAAAATGTCTCCTTATTTCCAGGTTGAATCTCTCCTTGTTCCATTGCTTCTTGTCTGGCCTTTGGGTGTCTTGGAGAATAGGTTGACCCCCTTCTTCTCTGTGGCAACCCCTGAAATACTGGGAGGCTGCTTTCCTGTCTCCCCTGGTCCTTCTCTTCACTAGACTAGCCAGGCCCAGTTCCTGCAACCGTTCTTCGTATATTTGAGCCTTCAGTCCCTTCATCATCTTGGTTGCTCTTCTCTGCACTCTTTCTAGTCTCACTTCAACTTAAAACCATTCATTGGTTTTAACCATTTAACCATTCACATAACAGTGACCAAAGTTCCAGCAGCACTGAAAAAAGTGACTTATGACCATTTTTCACACTGATGACCATTGTAGCATCCCCTTGTAAATTTTCTTATTGCACAAGATATTTGTACCCAGGCGACACACCGTTAAATGGAAGATGAATTGTATGTACCTTAAATAAAAAAATAAAAACACACTAAACCACCTGAGCATATCTGGCCAATGCCTGTTGTGGTTCGCCGGCAGCCTATGCAGACAGTGGGGAAGAACGGGGACCAGTCGGGGAGTCTGGAGAGGACTCGGACGAGGGCCCTGCGTCCAATGCAGAAATGGGGCCAGGATCATCTGGGAGTCGGGTGCTGCCTCCGGAGTCTCCAGAATCTGACAGCAGTGAGGCCGAGGAACAAGGGGAGCCTGTTCCCAATGCGCGCGTGCGCAGAGCTGCCAGAAGGTGAGAACAGCTGAGACAAAAGGGGCAACTTGGGAGTAAGGCTGGGAGGTGATTGTCCCTCCCATATGATATAAAAGTCAGGTCAAGATGATGAAACCTTTGCAGGAAGCAAAGTAGTTTGATTGGTTCCAAGTCATCCTTGAAATTCTTTGTACTTCAGTTGGTTTTTTTTTGTACTTCGGTTGGTTTCTTTTCTGGTTCATTTGATACTTCTGTTTTTGGCAGCACTTCACAGAACTGAAAGGTGGGTGCTTATCTCGAGGGACTGTTTGAAATTAATTCCAGCTGGGAATGAAAACAATTCCCAGTGTTGCAATAAAACAAATCCTGTTTTTAAAGTAAGTTTGTGCATGATTACGGTTGACGAAGCCTGGGTTAGAACAATGCTAAATGTTAAGATCAGGTTTAGCTGGGCTTCTGGCTGGCCATACATTCAGGATCTGCCTCTGTCTATCTTTGAAGTTCACAAGTTGCGGTCCAAGATCCTCCAAAGCTCACCGAATCGTGTGCAAACTTGATGTGTGGTATCAACAGCCTCCTCTGAGACCTTCTCCAGATGCCTCCACATGTTAGGGTGGTGGCATCAGAAGAGGGGGACAGCAGCTTCTCCCAGGGTTTTCACCACCTGGGCTGTTTATTTCCCAGATTTTTTAAAACAAGTACATGTTTATTTATTTTCCCGGTGATTATTTTATCCAGTTTTTTTAAAACAGCAACAACAACAGCGCTCGACTTAAGAGGATGAGGAGACTCACATCGTCCTTGGAATCTTTGCAATGCTCCTTGGTGATGTTGTCCCCCAGGCGGGTCCCGGTGAGGTTGGCCAAGACATACTGGACGAGGCTGGTGGAGTTGACGGGACTGGAGACCGCGATGTAATACTGGAGGGGCTCATCGCCTGGGAGGGGACAGAAAAGGGGGGACAGAGAGTACCCTCAGGCAGCAGCCTTCACCCCTGGAGATATTCCTCTCTCTCATTCTATTTTCTCTCTCATTTTCTCATTTCCCTTTTCACTTTCATTTTCTTTCTCCCTTTTTCTCATTCTTTTTCCTCATTCTTTCTCTCTCATTCTCTCACTTGGTTCTCTCTTGCATTCTTCCCCTCCCCTTCTCATTCTCTCTTTTCTCATTCTCTCTCTCTGTTCTTTCTCTCTCATTCTCATTCTCTTTCAATTTCTCTCTCCCTCTTTTTCTCATTCTCTTTGTCTCTTTTTCCTCATTTTTTAATCTTTCAATCTGTTGTGGTTTGCCAGCAGCTGGTGCAGACAGCAGCGGAACTTGACAGTGGGGAAGAACGGGGACGAGTCCAGGACTCTGGGGACGACTGCGTCCAATGCAGAGATGGGGCCAGGACCACCTGGGAGTGGGGGTGTTATCTCTGGAGCCTTTGGAGTCTGGCAGCAGCGAGGCAGAGGAACAAGGGGAGCCTGTTCCCTGTTCATGCATGTGCAGAGCTGCCAGAAGGCCAGAGCAGCTGAGACAAAAGGGGCGACTCGGGACTAAGGCTGGGAGGTGATTGCCCCTCCTCCCATAAAACATAAAAGAGGTGCAAAAGCAGAGAAACCTTTCCAGGAAGCAAAGTTATTCACTCTGTTCAGATTAATCCTTGAAGCTTTGTGTGGACTTTGTTCTTCAGTTGGTTTTTAGTTGTTGGCAGCCATTCAAAGGAGAGAAAAGTGGGTGCTTATCTTGAGGGACTGTTTGGGACTCATTACAGGCTGGGAATGCACATAATTCCCAGCCATTGAAATAAAGCAATAGTTGTTTGGACTAAGCATGTGCTTAATTACGGTCTCAGGAAGCCTTGGTCAGAACACAGTCTCTCTTTTGCTTCTTCCTCATTCTTTCCCTCCCCCTCTCATTCTCTGTTTTCTCATTCTTTCTCTTTATTCTCCCTCAGTTCTTTCTCTCTCATTGTCTCTCTCATTTTCTCATTCTCTCTCTCATTCTCTCTCTCTCTCTCACACACACACACACGCCTCACCCAGAGGCCCTTTAAAATCTGGCCTAGTGATGGCCTGGAACCAGGAGTTGTTGGACTGGATCAGGAAACCATAGAGCATGCGTGTGACCTGGAAGAAAAAGGCAAAACATCCAGCCGGAAACGTTCAAAGAGCAGCGCCCACTAAACAGTAGTAAACTACTCAACTACTCCTAAATTTTTTATTACGACTGCTAAAACTTTTAGTTGGAGTAACTTACTAAACAGGAGCAAAAGCCGTTTCTCCAGGAGGCAATAAAGTCTCCTCCCTTGGGCAGGGGGGGTTGGACTAGAAGACCTTCAAGTTCCCTTCCAGCTCTTGGATTCTATGTTCTATGAGATCTGGCTATATATTAACTGGCCCTGTGGGTCCTGATGAGACAAGGTGCTCAGTGTCCCCCAACACCTGTGGATCAGGCCGTTGCCTCCTCTGGCTTTCACAGAGGACGGGAGCTGGATCTCTGAGTAGAGACAGTCAATGACTCGTGGGGGCACAGAAGAGGATTTGAAAAGAGGGTGCAAAACGCCCTCCTCGCAGAGGCCTGTTGTGACCTTCCCTTTCCAGAAGAGGTTGTTGAGTCCGTGGGGAGGAGGTAACTTCCTAGCGCCCTCAGTCAGGGGTTCCCCAAACTTGGTCCCTTTAAGACCTGTGGACTTCAACTCCCAGAATTCTCCAGCCAGCATAGATGAAGTCCACAGGTCTTAAAGGGACCAAGTTTGGAGACCTCTGCCCTTAAGTGATTGGTCCCGATTATTCTGATCTCATTAAACAGTGCCTATTTAACGCTGTACGCTTTGCAGTTATTTCTGCGCGCTTCCAATAACTGCTTGATTGCAGCTGTCGACTACAATAGAGTAAATTAATAATCAGACGTCTAGATCGCCTGAGAGACAGGGAGAAAGTCCCAGGATTGGTGGCTCAACAGAGAGCGATGGAAAGGGGGCAAAGAGGAATTCCCAAAAGCAGGGGTGGGGGTGGGGTGGGAATTCCACCCTTTGCCTGGCTACTGACCTGCCTCTCCAGACCTCTTGAGTGCATTATGCTGGCCCAAATTCAGAAGCCTCTTGTGTAAAGCAGTTGGGAAAGAACATTTTGCCAGCCAAAACACTGGGGATTCTTGCATGTTATTCTTTTCTTTTCTTTCTTTCTTTTTCTCTCCTTCCTTTCTTCTCTCTCTTCCTGTTTTCTCTTCCTCTCTTTTCCTTCCTTCCCTTCCTCCTTCCTCTCCCTCCCTTCTCTCTTTCTTTTTCCCTCTTCCCTCCCTTCCTCTTTCTCACTCTCCCTTCCACCCTCCACCCTCTTTTTCTCTCCCTTTCTCTTCCTCCCTCCCTCCCTCTCCTTCCTTCCTTCCTCCCTCCCTCCCTTCCCTTCCCTGCCTTATTATTTTTACAGATAACAACACACATTCCTCCTATTTTCCTAACAACCCTGTGAGGTGTGCTGGGATGAGAGAATGGATTGGCCCAAGGTCACCCAACTGGCGAAGGCAGGACCAGAATCACCCTCTCCTGGCTTCTAGCCTTTGGGCCCTAACCACTAGGCCCTAACCAATTGCCTCTTTGAGTCCAGGGGAGGACCCAAGGAAAGGGGTGGATGGAAGCCAGGAAAGTGGGCATTCCTCAGCATCCGGTGACCCGCCCAGAAAGAGGAGGGAAGGGCATGCCAACTTATGACCGGCCCCTTGCCCTCCCCCTGCAGAGATCCCATCGGCACCTACCGTGAGTGGATCCGCCTGAATGGAGGAGGCATTGCTCCCTCCTCCGGCCATTGTGTAGAGCGTGCGGCCCACCACTGTGGCTACAGCAGCTAAGGACTGGGAGAAAGAAAAGAGGTGTCAACTCATAAAATATTTCTCTGGTCTTTTTAGAGTTGCCAACAGAAGGGGAGGGGGGAGCAGTGCAGCAGCTTGGAAACCAAAAGTGCATTCCATAAATAGTTTTTCAAAGATAGTAACTAGAGGACTGAAGTTTCTGCCGTGCAAAATTCTACCTGGAGAGCCTGATTGATGACTCTTGAGCTATGGAGGTGTCCCATTGGAGACTATGAATTATGATGCACCCAGAGGGTGGGGTGGGGGAACCAGGGTCAAGGGTGACAGTGAATGACGTGTCTCAGAGTCGGCTACCCCCAGGTGGTGCCGGACATGTTAACTCCCAATAAATCCTTTTGAAGTCTTGGAAGTTCGGCTCAAGACAAAGGATTTAATTGGGGGAGTAATTGCCAGAATCCTGAGAGGAGGGTCAAGGCAGGCCGGACAGCACCCCCCACTCTGGGCCTTCACATGGCGGCGGCTGCAGCCGTTGGTGCCAAGACAACCAGAGCTAAGCAGACAATCCGAGTTTGCTCCCCCGCCCCTCCTCACTTGACAGATGGGCCCAGCCCACCTTTGCTGTGTCCGTCACGTAATTCAGGGCCTCCTCTGGGCTCAGCTTCTCGGGATAGTTCAGCCGGAGGTTCTCAGGGGTATCGTAGATGCTCTGGTAGTACCTGCAGGAGGGAAGGAGAAGCTGCAATGGTCTGGGGATGGGGGGGGAGGTTGCAGGGAGGAGAGGAGGGGGTCCTTGGGGGAGCAGGTGTGGAGAGGGATCCCTTGGGATGGGGGATGAATCTGGGCTTGGCCAGAAAAGCCAGCCTCCCCCCACAGCCCGTCCTCAAAGGGCAGTTTGCCGTCGTTCCTTCTTCGTGGCAGAAGCATCACTATTAAAATTTTAATTTTAATTATGGTAATTAACTTGGCCCGTTGGTGGCTTTTGCCTGTTTGATGAGCTGAGGCTTTTTATTAGAAAGCAAAGGTGGGGGGGGGGAGGAGGAGGAGAAGAAGAGACCTTTGCAAACAACACCCCCCAATCTGAAAAGGAGGCCAATCACGCGTCCTTCTAGGCAGGGTTTTTCTTTTTTTCAACCTTGCTGGCTGGGGAAGTCTGGGACTTGAAGCTCCATGCATCTTGAAGTCACCAAGACTGGGGGGAAAAAACACCGCCCGAGACCAGGGGTCCCCAAACCTGGCCACTTGAAGACTTGGAGAAATCTAGGAGTTGAAATCCACAAGTCTTAAAAGTTGCCAAGGTTGGAGACCTCTGCCCTAGACTTATAGACAGACCTTGACTTACGACCACAACGGACCCAAATTTCGACCGCGAGACAAGACCGTGGTTCAGTGAGCTTTGTTCCAGCTGACTCACATTCTGCCCCAATGGTGAAGAGGAATCCCTGTATAACTGTCCAAGTTAGCCCCACAGTCATCGAGTGAACCTGGCTTCCCCACTGCTTTGTCAGAAGGTCCCAAAATGGGTCCCCCCGGACACTGCAACCATCATAAAAGGTGAGTCAGTTCCCAAGCCTCTGAATTTGGATCACCTGACCCTGGGGAATGCTGCAGCGGTCGTTAAGCGTGAAAAAGCGCTCAATAAGTTACTTTATTTCAGGGCCTAAGTGACTTTGGACTCGAAGTGAACTGTTGCAAGTCGAGGAGGACCACCACCTGTAGGCAGTGTCTGCAACACCTGGATTACACCCACACACCCACCCACCCCTTTCCGATTTGCTTTGTTTCCAAGCGGCCCTGGAACAGCAGATGATGCTCCTCCTGCCTTCTGCAGGCTTGCTAACCTCTGGCTGCCAGCCAGCCCGTTTTGCGAGGCGAAAGTAGATTTCTCCTGGTTGTCAGAACAATTATGCTGCGCCTCTTTAAGTGCGTGTCTGCCTTCCCTCTGTCTCCCCCCCAGCCCCCCAATTTAAAAAAAGACCACTCCCAGGGATTGCTCCACTCTTCTCCAGCACCCACCCCTCTCTGGCTTTTGCTGAGCTTCAGGTAAATTGGGCTTCCTCCGGTAGTCAGGTCTGCAAGGTTGGACTAGAAGACCTCCAAGGTCCCCTTCCAGTTCTATTCTGATGGAGAGGCTTCTGAGGTCTGGCCTTCTGCGTCTCGTCTCTGGCTTGGTCAGAAGTGTGGACTTACTTTTAGGCACCTGCCTTCTTCTTCTTCTTTTTTTTTTTTAAATCAAGGCTTTTATTTATCTTTTATCCAAACATATAAAAGCGAAATGCCACTCAGGCATCATCACTAAATCTCCAGAACTGTAAAGCCTACAAACCTGAAATTTGGCACGTAGGTTCCTCTTGGCTTCTAGGTGCTCACTAAGAAAGGGTTTTTCCAAATGACCATCAGAGCATTAAGAATATTTCCTTTTCTATTATTATTATTAACACGCTCTGATGCTAAGGAGTTCTACTCCTCCTCCCCACCTGAAAGGAAATCTCTTTCAAATGCAAAACACAAGCAGAGGAGTTTCAGTTTCAGTTTCAGAGCAGCACCAAGAAGCTTTAGTGCAGAACAGTTGAGCTAAGCCACGCCCAGGCTCCTTGCTGTCTCCCTCTTGCTCACACAGAAAATACTGCTTTAGTTTCCAAACAGCCCTCAACTCTCACTCACTGACAGGATGCTAGCCAGATGAATACCGATGGATGCTGATAGGCAGAGGCAGAATTTTTCTCCCCTTATTTTCCTCCCCCAAAACTAAGCCTGACCACATAGTTTTGTAGCGAAGCACGGGGATTGAGCTAGTTTATAAATATACTGAAGACAGTTCATTGTTCAGGCATTTCATTTTACAAAAGAAGGAAATAACAGATATACTGATAGTAATAATACATATAGTAATTAGAACAGTATTTGTAATTATATTAGCTTGTTTATAATCATATTAATTGTACTAGCATGCTTATAATTGTAAACAATTCATATTTTACTGATACAGAACAATAATCTTTCTTCATCTACTTTCTACCTCTTATCTCCATTGATAAAACTAATGATGACCCAAAGGGGCACAAAGGCAACACCATCAAATAAACAAGAAGAGTCTCTTTGTTATCTCCAACTTTGCCCCCAGTGTTCAGGTTATCTTCGGCTGGAGAAAAACTATCCCAGAAACAGCCTTTGACTGTAGAAAATAAAGTGCAAAAGAAGATACACACAAACTGCAACTTAAAATCCAAACAAACCAAACTGAAGTAATTAGCTTGACAGGGCAGGAGAAGGAATTTCAGACTTGAAAGTACGGCAAAACTCACACAGTTGGAAAGATGCCAGGAACACAGATAAGCCACAATACAAGATAAATTCACATTTGCTCCCAACAACTAACTGTGCAAACTCCCTTTTTAAAAACTGTGTTTCCTGCTGCAGCTAATGAAGGAAATCAGGGCCCTTTCCTTCCCATAAGCCATGCAACTCATGTTGCTCCCTTCTCCGTTCCTCCCTGCGTGCCCTAGGATAAGAGGGGGTTGGGCCTGGGTCTTCCTCTGAATTCACTCTCCCTTGTTCTACCACTCTCCTACTCTGCTCAGCTGGACTTTGCCCTTCCCCAGTTTCTTCCACAGCCAATGGAGCCCCACTCCCAGGCTTCCTCCCGAGTCAGATTCCAACAGGGGCATGACAAAACCTATTCCACGTTGAATAGTACTCTGTATCTCCTTTATCTTTTACTTTCAATATCAGTCCCTCCATGCTAACCCTATCCCAGGGTTGATAGATTTCAGATAGTCCGCCAGTTACAACCAAACACTTAGTGACCATTCAAAGTAAACAATGGTGCTGAAAAAAAACCAACTTATGACCGATTTTCACAGTGACCACCTTTGTAGCATCCCCATGGTCGTGTGATCAAAATTCATATGCTTGGCCACTGACTTGTATTTATGACAGTTGCAGTGTCCTGGGGTCCCCTTTTGTGACCTTCTGACAGTGGGAAAGCCAGATTCACTTAACAACCAGGCTATTAACTTATCAACTGCAGTGATTCACTTAACAGCTGAGGCAAGAAAACAGGGCAAAAACCCACTTAACAAAATGCCTCAAAACAGAAATATTGGGCCCAACTGTGGGTGTGTGTCATGCCCGTCGGACTCTAATTCGGAGGGGGAGGCCGAGCAGATAACAGGGAGTGGAGGTGTGGCTCCGTTGGCTGTGGAGGAAACTGGGGAAGGGCAAAGTCCGGATAGGCATTCAGAGGAAGACCCAGGGGCACCCCCTCCTCATCCTAAGGCATGCAGGGGAGAACAGAGAAGGGAGCAACATGTTGTGTGGCTTACGTGGGAGGAAAGGACCCTGATTCATTAGTTGCACGTGGGAACACAGTGTATAAAAAAGGAAGCTGCGTGCAGCAAGTTGTTGGGAGCAATCATGACTTTATCTGGTATCATCGTGGCTTATCTGTGTTCCTGGCATCTTCCCAACTGTGTAAGTTTTGCCCTGCTTTCAAGTTTGAAATTCCTTCTCCTGCCCTGCCAAACTAATTACTTCAGTTTGGTTTATTTGGATTTTAAGTTGCTGTTTGTGTTAACCATGTTTTGGACTGAATTTTCTACAGTTAAAGGCTGCTCCTGGGAGAGTTTTTCTCCAGCTGAAGGTAACCTGGACATTGGGGGCAAAGTTGGAGATAATAAAGGGACTCTTATTGCTTATTTGACGGTATGGCCTTTCTGCCACGCCCCTTTGGGTCATCACATCGTGAATCAAGGACTTGCCTGTACAGCAGGGGTCTCCCAACTCGATAATTTTTTAAGATTTGTGGACTGCACCTTCCAGAATTCCCCGGCCTCTTGCCAGGGTCTTAAAAGTTGCCGAGTTTGGAGATCTCTGGATTGCTGAAAAGGATCCCTGATTACCTGTTCTGGAAGTGGGAAGAGTGATCAGCCAGGACGATCCCAGGAATCTGCTGGGCCCTCAGGAATCGCTGGAAGGAGGAAGGCGGGAGGGGCTGGCTGGCTTCGATCCCACTCATCACTACGCTGGTGTTTTCGCTGCTCTTCTTTAAGGCTTCCATCATCCTCTGGATGCTTTGCTAAGAGCACCGGGGCAAAAGGAAGGACAAATAGTTCAATTACGCCACAAATTTGGGAAGTTTTACTTGCAAGAGAAGGCAAAGATACGTGTCCCAGGATAACGTGGCAGGCATTGTTGTGGTTTGCCGGCAGCCGGTGCAGACGGCAGCGGAATCGGACAGTGGGAAAGAATGGGGACCACTTTGGGAGTCTGGAGAGGACTTGGTCCTGCATCCGATGCAGAGATGGGGCCAGGACCATCTGGGAGTTAAGTGCTGACTCCGGAGCCTCCAGAGTCTGGCAAGAGCAAGGCAAAGGAACAAGGGGAGCCTGTTCCCAGTGTGTGCATGCGCAGAGCTGCCAGAAGGCAAGAATAGTTAAGACAAAAGCGGCGACTCGGGAGTAAGGCTGGGAGGTGATTGCTCCTCCCGGAAGGGATAAAAGTCAGACCTAAATGACGAACTCTTTGCAGGAAGCAAAGTAATTCGATAGATTACAAGTCCTCCTTGAAGCTCTGTGTACTCTGGTTGTTTTTTTCTGGTACTTCGGTTGGTTTCTGTTATAATTAATTTGGCTACTTCTGTTTCTGGCAGCATTCCTCAGCACTGAAAGGTGTGTGGTTATCTTGGGGAGCTGTTTAAGATTAGTTCCGGCTGGAAATGAAAGTAATTCCCAGCGTTGCATTAAAATAGGTTTTGCTTTAAAACAAGTGTGTGTTTCCTTACGTTTGACGAATCCTAGGTCAGAACAGGCATTCAGTTTCATGGTTACTTTAGGTTGTTGGCCAAGCAGGGACAAAAACAGCCGGAAGGGGGAAAAAAAGATTGAAGCTTGGGAAATGGACCCCTTGTCAGTCAATAGGAGAGCTGATTTACTATCAGTTTACTAGGTACTTATTCATGACTTCATAGCTGGCCATCAACACTCCATTTAACAACAAAAAGCCATATACAACCAGGCACCATATAAATACAATGTGCACAAATTCTGGAGGGAAAGAGAGAGAAGCTCTCCAAAGAGAGCTCTAGCACAAGCTCAAAAACTTGGCAGAATAAATCTTTGTTCTTGTGACTCTGATTGCACCATGAGATTTTCCTCACTATAGGACTGTGATGGCGAACCTATGGCATGTGTGCCACAAGTGGCATGCAGAGCCATTTGTGATGGCACGTGAGCCGCAGGCAAACTTACCTCACTGCGCATGCATGTGCTCACAGCTGTTTTTTTGGCTGGTTACAGGCCTTTTTCGGCTTCTCACAGGGTTGGAAAAAGCCTCTGCAAGGATTTTCAGGCCAAATAGGCCTGTTTCATCACTTCCTGTAGTACCAGAAGTGATGAAACAGGCATATTATTCGGCCTGAAAAGCCTTGCAGAGGCTATTTCCAGGCCTCTGGGAGGCTGAAAAAGGCCTCAAACCAGTTGAAACATCAGCTGTGAGGCGCAGTGCAGGTAAGGGGCTGGTGGGGGGAGGGATTGTTTGCACATGTGCAGGGGGCATTGCATTGTGGGTGCTGGCATGCGAGTGTGTGCATGCTAATATGTGCACAATTGTTGGCCCAGGAGCCCAAAAAGGTTAGCCACCACTGCTATAGGGGGAAAAAACATCCTACATCCCCTCTAGGACAGCTTTACTGATGCTTTATTTACGGTTTTCATGGTCACCAAAATGGGCAGAGTGATGACATGGTGCCAGGATAGGGTGCAGCCCACTCTGAGTGGCGCTGAGCACCACAGAAAGCTCCCGGGCAAAAGTTCTCAAGGGCACTAAAATCCTTCAGAACAGAGGGTGACGGGGAGGCAGAACTAGGAGTAGACGCATCTCCTCCAGACTAGTTTCAGCCAAAGGAATGGCTTCAAACGCCTCTTGGAAAATGTGGGATTGAGGAAGGTTGGAAGAAAGTATGAGTGGGCATTTGATGGTTGTTGCCCGGGAGAAGGGATAACAACCAGCCCTGAGAGGTCAGGAAACACAAAGGCTAGGAAGGCAGAGGAAAAGGCTACCCGGGTTGGATGATGCTAGTGAGGAGCATCAACTGGATCTGACCAGGAGTGGAAAAGCAGCCTCTGGATGTCAAGGAGGAAGGTCACAGGTGCTAGGTGAGGGCTGAGGGAGCAAAGGCAGCAGCACAGCACAAGGGACCAAGTTCAGGCAGGAAAGGAGGAGGAGGAGGAGGAGGAGG
>BHFT01045902.1:0-14926 GCA_004320025.1 Laticauda laticaudata | reverse complement strand
TAACCAACGGATGGCAAGCTTTTTTGTCCGTTTTACATCCTCTTCGCATCCGTTGGTGCAGTGTGACAGGGGCTTTAGGGAAAAAAAATGTGTTGGGGGTAGATAGGACCATAATATAAAACATATAAGGGTTTAACAGTTTTGGCAGTAAGTTATCATCATTAGTTTCTGTTTGATAAGATACCTTTCTTGTTCAAATCATATAAAATAATATGATTATTTTGTAAAGCATTCCAGTTCCTATGTTTTAAAATAATTGCATATGATGTATATGTATGTACAATTTTTTCTCTATAGAAGCTATAAGGAAAGTTCATTGCATGATATTATTTATACCTGAACTTTGCCTATGGGTATTGATATTCATATCATGTTCAGTCTAGATAGAAAGAAATAATGAGAATAATAACTCAGTTTTGTAAATACAGTTTTTTATGCTTATATCAACACGTATATAAATGTTGTATATCTTATATCTCTTCTTTCTGAATTAAAAATGTGTGTATGTGTGTGTGTGTGTCTGTGATTAATATATATTCACTCATAAAGTGAATAGCGCAACTCTCTTTTCTGACTACATATATTTTATCTACTATTTGAAAACGGACTAGGTCTTGCATGCTCAAAAACTAGAATGTTTTTTTACTTTTGTGCTTGTTAATTAAAAAATATCCAGTAAACTCAATCATGTTTTGTCCACTGCTCTGCTTAGCATATCCATCTATGATTATTTCCATTTTCAAAATTTAGTTAAAGGAAAGGGCTTTAAGAAGCAGACCGTAAGTATATAAGAAATACAGGAAACAGGGAGAGTCATCCGAAACACCTCTGAGTATCATCTGCTATTATATGGTAGTCCTTGGTTTACTAAGGATCTTCAAGATATGAATCATGAATTAAGCAACTTATTTGGATTCTTCTGATTGGCTTTCACATCAGGGTATAGGACACAATGGTCAGTCTTGTGATGATCTCTTTTGGGAGATGGCAGAAGGGAATGTGGCCCTTCAATTCCAATAAGACCTCACACTGAGGGGCTATTGTTACACCCAGATCCAAGAAACTATTTAAGAAATATGGGTATATAATGAATACTAATAAAAATAAAACAAAATTTAAAAAGCAAAAACAATATTGTAGTATCTCAATGGTTTCTTAATTGATATATGAAAAAAAAATATGAATAATGTATTAAATAGATAGTACAATAAAAATCACTGTTATTAGATATAAATTACTTTGGTTTTAGAATTGCCATAAGTGATTAAAATGCATGAAGTAATGAAAAGAGGAAATAAAACACTAGGGATAAGATTTTCAGTAGCAGCTGTCACATCCTGTGTTCTCTCAAGGAAACCATGCTTGTAAAAATTATGCCAACATGTCATACTCAGTAGGTGTTGATGCAGAGAGGAATGAATTTATGCAGAGAATACTTTCAACAGGTTTTTATTTCATTGTTGTGCATGTGCATTTTAGTTGTTATGGGAGGCATTGTGAATAACAAAGCTTTGCTTAAAATACGGGTAGTGCTGCATACAAAGGAGAAAGTGTCTAAAGAAGGATTGACAGGGTAAGGACTTACTGTGTCATTCTGTCACTGATAAGATGGAAAATATCTATTTCTGGAGTTGAACTTCCTAGTGACCAGCAAAATGCCATTTAAAGTATAGTAGATAATGTACAGCAAGATCTATAACAGGAAAGCTTAAAGATGCTTACTTCCCTCAAATAAAGTAACATTACATTTAACACATTGTGTTGATTTCAGTGAAAGCAGAAGTAGCAATATTTAAATAAATACCAAACCAAACTGAATATTTTTTCATATACTGAGAAGAGGAAAAGATAAATATTCACAGAACATCTACCCACACATGTAATATTATATTATTGGTCACTTTTTCTTAAATAGATGTGGGGTTTTAATTATTGAAGCAGTGCAGTAATAAGTAAAAGTAAAAATAAAGTTAAAGTACGGAAAGTAAAAAGGTTCTTTTATATAGAGAAAAAATGAGAGAGTACTTGGTGATGTTAATTAACACAGATATCATTTTCAGAAGTTTTTGTACACATAATATTTAAAATAACTAAATAGGTATGAGTGCATTATCCATACATAAGTAATACGCTTAAATGCTGTGTGTATGTGTATGTGTGTTTATTCCAAGCCATCTTTTTTCATGAATAGCTGCTTCAGGGAATACCAGAGACTCTTATATAGAAAACTAAATTGTTATCATTCAGTATTCAGGTTGCTGACTGATTCTTAAGGGGACGTTTTCAAACTTTCCTGGAGTGGCCAGGAATTGGCTATAATAATTGCAAACAATGTATGATTTATTACTTAACTATAGCCTATCTTTACCAGAAGAGGAAAGAACAATCCTCCATGAGTTGTAGAATTCAAATTAGGAAAAGGATCCCAATTTATCCAGTTGAGATTTAGCTAATATGCAAAGCATTCGTAGCTTATTTATTTCAGTCATACATGAAATTATTGAGCTAATTGCACATTTTATAATATTGATGTTTTATTTCTTATTGTTTTATGGGTTTTGAAATCAATTTTGACATACTTTATTTTTCAAATAATAACTGTACAACAAAGTTTGCTTGTAGAAAGAAATGGGAGGGAGAAATTGAAATTTATTTTTGGAATTTAACACAATCTAATAGATAAAATATTGCATGAGTCCATCACCTACTCTAGTTCAAGGCATTGGGGAAGTTTTGTTTGTTAAAATTTGGTAGATGCTGTATAATTATTTTTTTTTGAAAATTTTATTTGGGTTTTCACAAAAACAAAATACAAATAAAACATCTTTTTTTGAAAATAGCATGGTCTCAGGTTATCACTTCTTCATACAGACACAAACTCAATTTCATGCTCATTTTTATTTTTTCTATTCGATATCTTTTACTGTTTTATATTTTCTACATAGTTTTTCCCCTCTTTAATTTTCTCAACTTATTTTATTATCTCATCTCAATTCAAATCATTATATTTATACTTTTGTCTGTCTGTTATAATTTCATATTATCTTTCTTTTTTCCCCTGTAGTAGTAATTGGAGTATACATCTTTTAATTAATCCATTCAAACTCTTATTTAAGTTTCAATGTATAGCTTTAAATATATAGCATTCAATATAAAACATAACTTCCAATCGAATTCTGCTTGGACATTCTTAAATACACACTATATTCTTAAAAACAAAAGATTATATATATAATAATAAAACTACATTCTATTCCAATTCATTCTATCATTAATATCATTAAATCTTAACATCTTTAACATTTCTTTTCAATTAAATATCAACTCCTTGGAACACTTATAAACTTTCCATAATTAATTCTTTTTTCCATTTTCTCATTTATATTTTATAAATCATTAATAATAATGAAATGTTCCCATCGTTTCTTAATTTAATTATCTCATTCACTTTAATTCATTATTTCTTAACAAACATTCACTACATTACAGTGAATATTTTATCCATCTTTTTAGTCATATTTTCTAAATATTTCTATTGTAATATACAATGCTATCTTATGTACCTTTGCAGAATCCCTTTTACAATTAAATTTTCACCTAAATAGGCTTATGTTTCAATCCTTATATCTTTCCCTGTTTCTCTATATGTTGTTTCTGTCTTTTACACTTCTTTTACTTGTCTTCTTCCCCCTTTTCTCTCCTCCCCTTTTTACCCCCGTCTCTCTACTTCTAATTCTTTCATCTGTAATCCCCTCTCTGTGCTTTCTAATATATACTTTTTTTCAAACTCTCTTCTTCATTTTGGTTGTTTTTCTGTCTTAACCTTCATCTGTTTCCCCCTTTCCTTTTTTTCCCCACTTAAATTATTTGGTCATTAAAGATGGCTTTCTTTTTGCCCAATCTTCTGTTCTGCAAGCATCTCTTGTTGCTTCTCATAGTTCCAGATCTCCATTTCTAAGAATTGAAACATGAAGCAAAAGAACCTCTCCTTCTTGTGCATCTTCTTTCCATTTTTTAGTTCCATTTTCAGTTCTTCTAAGAGTGATGCCATTTTAAACGCTTTTAAAACAACCACCCGATTAATTTTAGTTTAGATGCAAAAACCAATCACCAAGTAATCCAAATAATCAGGCTGTTTCTTCTTGCTTCTTTTTTCTACTTTCTCTTCTGGGTTCTATATTTTTGCCAAGTTTCAGTTAAGATGTATCTTTGGGGAATCTTGTTAAAGTTTCACTGTAAGTTCTTTTTAGTTACAATTCCATTCCTTAGTTCCAGCAGTCTCCTCCATTTTCAGATCCTACCCTTTTATTCTTTTTTTTTCTCCTTTCCTTCTTTTAAAAACTTTAAATATCCAGAAATCTTTATTATCCTTTGACTTTTATTTCAGCTTAAATGCCTATTAATGTCAAAGTGGATTTTTTTTTCAATTTCTTGCTTAAGTCTCTTAGCTGTCAGTATATGAAAGGGAAGGGAAAAAAAACCTAATCCTTTCCCTTTTTTCTCTCTCCTTTGCTGCTTCAAAATCTTCTTTGGGAACAATGGTATTTAGTTTAAGTTCCAAGATACCATACGTTGTTGCTTCTTCAGTTTAACCCAGTTGACCAAAACTTTCTCTTCTTATCTTCTTCCTGCACATTATTTTCCGGTTCAGATCTTCTTCGAGGTGGCCATTTCTGACCACCGCTGCAATCGCCTTCAGAAAGGGAGTAATGGCCAGCTGGGGAAGAGAGATGTGGCTCCCCTCGACCCTGCTGGTAGTCTCCCCCCTCTTCACCACCTGTACGGGGTGGCTTAGCCCCGAAACCAGCCAGCTCGGGGTGCTCCAGCAGCGAGCACAGATCGAAAACATGCATGATCATGGATTTCGGTCTGTCGCCGAAGAGATTCAAACCGGAAGCTCATGCTGTATAAATTTCAGGTGGGATGTGGTTCCCCTATATACATATCATGAGTTTTATTCTTTTCTACCACATTTTTGTATTGCAATTTGGAAAGTTCTGTTAAAACATAAAGGTTTCTGAGCTTGCTTATTTTTTTGTAGATGTTTCATTATCCAAACTAGGTAACATCATCAGTGCTTAGTCCTTTTTGTAGGATCCTGTGTTCTGCAGTGGATAGTGAGTGGTTGGACATGTTGACCACTAGTTTAGGCTCTGGGTTTTTTGGGTTCCAGAATTGAGTTTGGGGAGTTTGCTTTGCAGTTTGATTTTTCTTTCCCAGCATGTCTGTGGGATCTATTCATGAAGATAGTGGCCAGTCTCTCCATGTGCTCTGGTATGATGGTCTGTTTTAACAGCTCTTTGAGGTTTGCTATGGCATGCAGATATGTGCTTAATCAAAGATATGCATTTGTGATCATGAGCTGTATCATTCTCCATCCCAGCATTTTCTTTGTCTATTTTCCATCCAGCTGTGCAATTGATTGGAGGTTTGTACCTGACAAGGATAGGGAGGGCATGCTGTTATAGGCATATAGGAAGAAAAGTTGTTCTTTGGTGGAAGTGTACCTGCAGGCAAGTTTTTCCCATTTGCCTGCTGTCTGAAGCATTTGACGCCCATATATGATACTAATAAAGGAGGATATTTGTTGCTCAGGGTTGACATAAGGGGACAGTGTTTTCTGAGCTTGCTTGTTTTCCTGCAGACAATTCATTACCCAAACTAGGTAACCTCACTGTCTTCAGACAATGCTGGCTCCCTTGGGTAAGAAATAGAGATGAACATCACCTCCTAGAGTCAAACATGACTAGATACTGTTATTTAGTTTGGGTCATGTCAACCGTGAGCTACAAATATTCTCCTTTTTTGGTAAAGGTTTCCTCTGTCTAGTCACTTTCATGGTCATGTGGCAAGCATAAAGTGCACAAAACACTGTTACTTTCTCACCAAAGTGATACTTATTTATCCATTAACATTTTCCATTACATTTTCATGCTTTTGGACTACTAGGTGGGCAGGAGATGGGGCAATTAATGGAAGCTCACACAGCACTTGGGTCTTGAACTAGGAATGTAATGTCAGCTTTTCAGCTGAAAAGATCAGCTTCTTTACCTGCACAGGATGAATGTTTGGGCGTTCTTGAAGGGCAGTCCCATGTAGACCATATTACCATAGTCTTGGTCTTGTTGATAGCTGATGAGAGTGTGAATGATTGTTGCCAGTGATAACATTTAAAAGACTATACATAAATAATACTGTGCATAACTAGTCCAAGGAATCCCTAGATTATAGACCAATTCCTTCTGAAGGAATACCATCCCATTTGATATAATAGCACCCCATTTGAAACTAAATTTGAAATTAGCTGAGAATTGATTAGCTTCTATATCAACAGCCACTCTGTCTCTTTTGAGTAAAGTATCAGACACATTTCTAGCTACAGATCAAAACATCTGTATTTCTGTTCAGTATGACATCTATAAAATTTTCAGATTTCATTCAACTCTTCCTCCTATTGATACAGTTATTTGATTATGCTGAGTGAACAGTAGAGTCATTCCTTCAACTTTGACATATTAAAAGCAATTCTGGTGTAAGCTTTAAAATATACATATAGCGTATATCAGTTTTTACTTGAATTAATGTTCTGTTATAAATAAGAATTCTCCAAAATCTCTGTTATCTATCTGATCTTTTTTTTCTGGGATAAAATTTAAATAATGGATAAGTCAGTCTTTGAAACATTTAAAGTTTGTAGTGGCTGCTTCTGACCTCTGTTCCAAATGCTATCAATTTCTGTTTGGTTATTTGGATGTTTGTTTATTTGTGTACAATGTCAGTATGCGAAAAAAAGTTCTGTTGCCAAGTGATTTGAAATAATACTTTGTTGAGTGACTAGGATGCTTGCTCTTTTATATCTATATATCCATCTATTCTGCCAGCCAATCAGTACAGAAGTATTAAATTAACAAGAGCCTTGAATATCCTATCAGTATGCGTAAACTGTATGGTTCTACTTATAGTAGTAGGTTAAGATAACCTATCTTTGTGGCTGCATTTCTTTGTTTATATTGATGCAGCTTGCCAAATCTGCAGTTCCTTAACTGTTTTACAGCAAGAACTTTTGTTTTTATAGAGTAGAACAATATCTTAAAAACTTTTGTGAGCGTGGGAAATAAGAGTTGGAACTCTCTTATCCCAGTTTTAGAAAATTATCAGTATGGTAGAACACTGAGAGAAGGGTAAAGAAATACAAAAGAAACAATCCATTAAGTGATGTGAAGCTGTATAAGGCAAAAATAATGTACCTTTATGATGAAGATTATGAAAGGGTAAGCTGTGAATGTATGTGCAAAGATGGCATTGATAAAGTTGTAAAATTTGGGGAAATGTTTAAGTTATAGGAGCAATTTTACTTTTTTTAAAAAAGGATAAAAACAGTTTAATGTGAAAAATGTGTAATTAAATGTTGAAGTATAAATGTCTATTTGGTCTTCAATAATATTTTCTATTATATATACAAATATGTTGTGAGTTTTAGCAGTTGGGGATATGGGAGGGAATAAAATACAAAATGTCATAAATATTTTCTTATGTATATTTAAAAAGAGTGTCAGTTAGCATTTTAATACAGTACCAGAACTCATATTTATTAATCTAACTTTTTTTAAAAAAGGGCTTTCATATATGATATTCCACAAGATTCTGCTTCTGTAGTGAAAAAGCTGATCTGAAGATTTGGATTATCCCAGATATTCACTATGCTGAATTTCTAAGTATTCCCAAGAAAATTAAAGCAATTTACGTTGATGCTTGAACTCTTAAAGACAGCCTATGGAAAAATTAAACAATCTGTGTCTTCAATTTGGTTACCACTCAGAATATTGTTACGTGTAAATTTCTTCTATAGTTTTTCTAAATCTAAATATAATACTCTCTTCTTTTAGATCCTTAGAGGATTTTATATCAGAAATATTATCTTTCATATCCATCTTTTCTAGTTGGTAGGAATTTTTTGTCTTTGCACAATTTGTCCTAAATAAACAGAATTATCTTTAATGATACTTCATTTTTCTTGTAACTTTTCATTTTTTTTTGTCCTAGCTTGTTAGTTTTTTGACTGGGGTTGAGTTAATGGTGATGAATGTCTTTCAGAAATGTGTCTCCACTGAGAAAGAAATATTTTCATAGTATTATCCCACACAAGCAATTATTTGAATCACTATGTGTCAAAGTACAGCTGGAAATGTGACAGAGAAATTAAGAGGTTTCTTTAAGTGTAAATGTTAATGACAACTACAGTAAAAGATTAATTCTAAATTTCAGTAATATAATTTATAAATGCAATGGTAGAAATTTAAATTATAGTACTCAGCAAACTAAATAGTAAGTTCTCTTTTTGCCACATAAACCTACTATTTGCAAAACAATGAAATAGTAATTTTATCATTACATGTAGAGAGGAAGTCACCTCATTGTGTTTCTTTTGGTATAATTTTAGCTCTTTTTGTTTTGTGAGTAATACACATAAAATATTCAAATTATTAACATATATAAATAAGAGACATCCTTATACATTTTATGCTTAGAACATTATCTTAGAATACATTATTTCTATAACTGATTATGGTTTTAAGAGGTATTTCAAATTTATACAATTTATGAAATTATTTGACAATCAAAGAGTGGTAGAAAAGTTTTTTTAAAAAATATTTAAATATTTAAAATTATGCATCAAACTTTATTGAATTTAGAGAAATCTAATCATTCTGGAATTTTAGTTTTAAGCATAATCTTTCTCCTTATGACATTGTATGAATTAAATGAGGGTCTGGGAAATGGTACAACTGTATATGCTTTCCATTAAACTCCATATCATGGTTTTATCCTGGAGACAGAGTTGAATCAATTCCTCTGCACTGTCCTTATTAAGAATTGTAATTTTTTTTACACTTCCTGTTGTATTATTATATTCCTAATTCTAAGCAAAACACACCAGGAATGCTTATGTGAGCACTCACACACTTTCCAAGATTGGAAAGTTTTATATTTTTTTAATCTTTCAATCGTTGGCAATTGTCCCAGGTTTTGAGAATAATTTAATTTAAATTTGTAAAGCTATCTGACTCCATAGCGACTCTCAGCAGCATACAATATTAGATGCAAAATTAACAGCAACAATGAAACAAAATTAACATAATAAACCATTCTTTAAAAATAAAAGCTAATATTCTGTCAGTTTGCTATATTCTTACATAAGACCCGCCACTGACCTAATCCAAGCCTGAGAAACAACCAGGTTTTAAGACCTTGTTTACATGACAGCAAATTAAATGACATATGAATCTCTGGGGCCAGCAGGATAATAGAGAAGGCTTTTGTTAAGTGATAATATTTTCTTAGTGGGACCTCAAGCTTGCCAGCATTCCTGGTATGTCAAAAAGGATGAACAAACATTACATATCCAGTGATATCTTGGAAAGCCAGGAGGTGTCCCATAACCCTTCACATATGATAATCAGGACCTTAAATTCTGAGTGAAAGCAACATATCCCAGGATAATGTTGCAGGATCCAATTTGGGTTTGAACCCCAGGACAGAACAGTTCAAGCACACAGTCTGGTAGAGAGAAGTTCCCTGAAGATGGATTCCAGTACAAGTCCAAAAGCTCAGAAAACAAAACCTCTGGCCTGGTGACTGACCCAGATTGGATCATGCAACCTTACATTCCATTTGCTGCTAACCAATGCAGCTCACTGAGCAGAGTATAACATACCATACCATATTATGCCTATAACAGTCTATCCTACTGCTTTCTGAACTAGCTACACAGCGTCCTTCAAGGCACATTTATGCAGAAAGTGTTGCAATAGACTACACTTGAAATGATTAAAACAGGGACAAATGTCCAGAGGGCGTCACTATCCAGAAAGACAAATTGACTTACATGCAGAATGCTTTTGTAAATTGTTCAACTTTCCATCGCAAAATGGAGGCTCTATACAAGGTGTGTCAAACTCAAGGCCCACGGTCTGCACCCAGCTCGCAGGGTGCTTAGATCTGGCCCATGAGACCTCTGCCATTGCTGCCCTTCCAAACTGTTTTCACTGGCAAAGGAATGCAGGAGGCAGTCACAGCCAAAAATGGAGCCTGGGAGGGTTGCAAGCACCCCTTTCCCTTTTTGCATTTGAGCATTCAAGAAGATATAGGAAAGGAGAAAGGTACAGAGAAAAGGCAAAGAAACGAAATAAAGATGGAAAAAGAGCAAGGAAGGAAAAAGAGGGGAAAGAAGAAGAAAAGAGAATGAAGAGAGAAGGAAAAAGAAGAAAATGGAAGACGGAAGGAAGGAAGGAAGTTTATGATGGAGGGAGGGTCTGAGCAAAGTCCTGCCTTAGTACTTGAACACCAGTAGCTCTGCTGCCCTTTCGTCATCTCTTGTCTCCTCCTCCTGACTTCACCTCTATTGCTGAGGATGCTTTGGTTACAAAGCCGAGTCTCCTTTTGTGGACAGGGAGTGGGTCTCCCTCTGGCCCACACACCTTACCCTCCTGCACATACCATGAACAACCTGGCCAAGGAGAGCAAAAACAGCAGTAGCAGCCTGAAGGAGGAGGTACACACAGCCAGGCAGCCCCTCGGGGAAGCAGCCCCTCAGGGAACGGCTCTGGTGTCCTGGTGTCCTGGGAGCTTGAGGGCCAGGCTGGGCCCTTGCCCTCTGCTGCCTTGGGCTCTGGACATCCTGCACTGCCATCCAGGGTTCGTCCACATGATTAGAGTGATGATAAGGCTCCTCTGTAGGACAAGGTTTTGGCGCTCTCCCTGGTATCACCTTCCTCCACTGGAAACAGTGGATCCCCTCAGCCCTTCCCCCCAGGCCACCACAGGTGCCCCTGACACAAGTGATATTGAGTTGGCCATGCCCATTCGAGCCACATCTCTCTTTGCCATATCCCATGTCCCTTCCTCAAGGTCAAACAAAGCCCTAATGCGGCCCTCGATGACATAGAGTTTGACCCCCTCTGCTTTCAAATTTTGAATGATGTGGGTGATATCTTTTAGGGTCTTTAAGCCTTTGATACTATTTGTAATATGTAAGTTATTGCAACATACCTACTAAAATGTGAAAACATGCATCTTTATCTGTTCTAAATTGATTAGTTTGTTCTTTATCTAATTTGATGAACAATTTTGTTTAAATTAATGTAAATCATCTTGGTTGTGGATATAAATATAAAATATTTATTTATCTAATTTGATGAACAATTTTGTTTAAATTAATGTAAATCATCTTGGTTGTGGATATAAATATAAAATAGTATTTAACAAGGATGTAAATATTTTGCATTGGAACATGAATATGGCTTAATGGATGCTACTTAATCACTAGCAATTTATGAAATGTTTCATGTTAATTTCTAGCACGTTCAATATAACTAAAATGTAAGATTGGATGTACATCAGAGGTGGTATTCAACCGGTTTACACCAGTTCGGACGAACTGGTAGTGGTGATTTGGTGGGGGTGGCTGAACCAGTGGTGACCCCTGGCTGGCCACGACCCCGACTTGGTCGCTCAGTTGCCCACTTGTCCCAGTTGCTCTCCTAGCTTTCCCTACCACGTGGCGGCCGTGGACATCAGGTGAATGTCCCACGGCTGCTGCACATGCGCACTGCTTGTGCAGCCACAACACATGCAGTGCACATGTGCAGCAGCCCTGAGACATCTGACCGCCCTCCCAGAGCACACTTTCTTCCTTCTTCCGGCAGATGCGCCTCTTCCAGCCCGGACGGCCAGCCAGCAGATGGGTGGGTGGATGTCCCAGGGTTTCTCACCCCCCCTTGGCACAAGATGCCTGCAACTGCTGTGTGGTTTTTTTCAGTGCGGTCCAGCAGCCACACCAAAGAAAGCATGCCCTGTTCTATGTGCCGGCAAGTCTGAGCAGCTAGAGCATAGAACAGGGTAGTGCTAGACTATTGGAGAAGCAGAGTGGAGCCGGAGATCATTAGCTACCTCTTTCGCAGCGCAAGAAGCCTCCCCTGACCAGGTAGCTGCTCTCCTCCTACTTTGCCTATTTGTTCTGTATGGCCAAGGAGGAGGAGACCAGCTGACCGGTTGGGGAAGGCTTTCTGCACCAAACGAGGTGGCTAGAGACTGAAAAAGAGTCGTTTTCAGCAGCTGCTTCTTTGGCTGGCTGCTCTCCTCCTCCTCGGCCATACAGAACAAACAGGCAGAGAAAAAGGAGACCAGCCAGCTAATTCGGGGAGGCTTCTTTCACTGTGAAAGAGGCAGCTACTGATCTCTGGCTTCTCTCCATTTCTCCAACGGTCCGGCATCGCCCTGTTCTGTATGCTGGCTGTTCATATTTGCCAGGCCTGACACATAGAACAGGGCATGCTTTTTTTGATGTGGCTGCTGGGCATCTTGCAACAAGGGGGGCAAGAAGCCCGGGGACATGGGGCCACCTACTAGCTAGCCGTACCAGGCTGGGTTGGAAGAGGCATCTACCAGGAGAAGGAAGAAAGAGTGGTCCAGGTGGGAGGGTGCCGGGCAGGTGGGTGGATGTCCCAGGACCACTTAAAGGTTGGCTTTAAAAGTGCCCCCATGGAAGAAGTTGAAAACCGAGAGCAAAAGTAGTGGGAGTGGGGGTGACGGGCATGTGTGTCCCTCCACAAAGTGTGTGAAGCGAGGCAGACACTGAGCCTCTGAGGAAATGAGGAGGTGCCAAAGCCCTGGTTGTCACCCGGGAGGGGACCACAGAATGACCCATCACATGCCCTGTTTTCCTCACTATTTTTCTCTTGTTCTTGGCTTCTTCCATTGGGGTGCTCTTTAAGAGCTTGAAGACATTTCATTAGATCACTGCCAACTCATCGTTGGGAGAGGTGTAGCCCCTGAATATACGAGAAGTCTTGGGTAAATTTCTCTGTCTGAATAGAGGACAGGTTATAATCAGCTAAAATTATGAAAAATTGTCTTGAAGATCAAACAGATTCCTTGTCACTTTTGAAGTAGAGAAAAACTCTACAAATATGCATTGTGCCCTGACATAAAAACAACTAGTAACTGGATGTAAGATTGATAATTAGAACTCCAGGCCAATTAGAACTCTTATAAGAACAAATCTAAACCTGCTCCATCAAAACATGTTACTTCAGCCCAAATTAATTCTTGCAAGAGGTGAAGATGTGCTACTTATGAAAAATTCTTCACGCTAAGATGGATACTTCAGTACATTATTAAATATCAGAAGAGCATCATGTCAGACAAGTAAAAACAACATCTAACACATCAAAAGAGAAATGAAAAAATGATATAAAGGGATAATGTAGCCAGATACATTAAGCATGGTCAAGATTAAATGTACATTATGCTGACATTGTAAGCTTGTCCTCCCTACTGAAGTGAAGCAAAATTAATATACATTCACAAATCCTTCGGTTGCCATTTCAAAACAAGTGTATTCTATGTATTATTAAAAAAATGATAAAACAAAATATATAAATATTGACTTGAGTCTCTGAAATTCCATGTAAATAGCATGATTACATGATTCCATGTAAATAGCATGAAGAACAATACAGATATCTATAAGTAGGTTTAATACTTGTCTAGGGTAAATCCTGGAAACAGTAATAGAAATTTTCCAGCCTTTTTTATAACGTGTTAATTAAGAGAGATGGTTTGAATTGCTATTTCTAAATAAGTACTTGTTTGCCAGACTTCTGACAATTTTCACAAATGAAATACAGTAAAGCTTTCATGTAGTATATAATTTGGTAGTATATTTATTAAATCTGCTGTCATGCAAGCCGTCACCTGAACAGACCCATTGCGCATGTGCATGTGCCCCCCATCAGGCAGTATCTATCATGCATTTGTGGGGGAAGATGCGCGTGTGGGAGATGCGTGTGCATGAGCAGGGTGCGGGGCGCATGCTGGGGTCATATGCACATGCATAGACGTGCACAATGCAGGGAGGGGTCGCATGCGCAGGAGGTTGGGAGGATCGCACATGCATTGCATTATGGGTTCAGGCATGTGTGTGCATGGACGCATGCAATTTTCATCACGCAACAACGAAAAGGTTAGCCATCACTGGTATGGTGAGTATGTACAGTATTGTATTAAGAATGGGGAGATAGACCATTTGTTGTTCAGTCATTTCTATATCTTCATGACCCACTGGATATCAATTCGCTAGAATTATCTACCAATATATATTTAAATTCTTGTAATCCTGTGGATACTATGCTTGTGTTATGAAACATAGTTTATGGACATCAGACTATGAAGACGTCCAAGGTCCTTTCCAATTGTGTTATTCTTTATTCTGTAATTTGGTATTATAATTCGGTATTATTCTGTTATCTTATCTTATAAAGGTAGATTTTGATTTACAACCACAACTGAACCCAAAATTCCTGTTGCTAAGGGAGACAATTATTAAATGAATTTTATCTCATTTTACGACCTTTCTAGCCACAGTAGTTAAGTGAATTACTGCAGTTGTTGAATTAATAAACAGTTAAGTGAATCTGGCTTCCCCATTGATTGTGCTTGTCAGAAGGTTGTAAAAACTGGTCACATGACACTAGGACATTGCAACCATTGTAGATATGTGTCATTTATCAAATATCTGAATTTTGATCACATGACCACAAGGATGCTGCAACTGTCATAAATATGAAGAACTGTCATAAGTCTCTTTTTTCAGTGACATTGTAACTTTAGTGGTCACTAAACAAACTGTTATAAATCAAAGACCACCTGTATCGATCTTGGTTTTTTATTATATGTCTTTACACTTTCCAATCTCCAGGATCTTCTCTGATGACTTTCTTCACTACCTTGTATCTTTTTGAACATTAGTCTGGCTTGTAAGTATGCTCTTTATCTGGGTGCTTGTTTGTCTGTTTAAAGCCCATGTCACACTGCACCAACGGATGGAAAGAGGATGTAAAACGGAGAGAAACACTTGCCATCCGTT
>BHFT01045897.1:0-13446 GCA_004320025.1 Laticauda laticaudata | reverse complement strand
TTCTCAGCTTCCTCCTGCACATTCTTTTCTGGATGAAAGCTTCTTTGTGGCAGCCATTTCTGACCGCCGCTCTACCAATTTCGGAAAAGGGAGTTAAGCCAGCTGAGGAGGGGGGGTGCAACTCCCCCCAACCCCTGCTAGGTCTCTCCTGTCTTCAACTACTTCTATGGGATAGCTATAGCCCTAAAGCCGGTTGGCTCGGGGCAGTCCAGCGGTGAGTGCAGCAGAAACTGCGCACGATCAAGGATTCCTGCCGCCGCCGAACCTTGCAAACCGGAAGTTTCCTCTTTTCCATAATGTTCTGACCACCCCTCCTCACCTTATGCTAAAGAAAAAAAATTGAAGAAAATGGGACAAAGCTAAACCCACAATGGAGCATAATTGATACTGCCCATGTCAATAAAACTCAGACCAATGTATTCAATTATAAGAAAAAGATCAGGATGTGGAATGCATTTCATGAAGCAATGGAACCATATCTCTATTGTGTTGTGTAAGAATGAATGAGATGTATGAGCAGGGAAGGGGGAAGCTAAAACAAATTGGTTCCAATCCTTCAGAAAACTAGGAAGATGTAGGCAAAAATCTTCTATCCACAGCAGATTGCCACTGATTTCAGTACATTTGGACATGATAACTAATTATTAAGGTGTGCATAAATTTCCTATAAAGGATAGATGTAGCATGCTTTGATCTGATCACCTATCTAAGTCTCTACAGGTTTTTAAGGCAAAAAAGTTAACTATAATCTTGGCAATTTGAATATTTGTGGATTTCAACTCCTAAAATTTCTCAGCTGCCTAGGAATTCTAAGAGTTGGTCCATACATCTTCAAACTGCAAACGATGAGAAACACTGTTCTGATATAAAATAAGTTATTACAGTATAGCTCATAATAAACACAAGTTCTCTTTCTTCTATTCTTCTATAACAAATCAGATCTATGCTATTTTTATTTTTTCAGGTGATAACTGTAGATTTTTTTTTAATATGTGTTCCATACCTGGAAAGTTGTTGGACAGGTATGAGAACTGTTTGATAATGAAATCAATCATAATATCCATTCTTTCCTCCCTCCAAATACCTATCTCTTGCACAGCCTTGACTCACCTGCTGCAAACTCTGCTTAGCGTCAGAAGGGCATCTTGCCAGTAAATGCTCAACTCCATTTAGTCAGCCTGACTCTACCCCGAATTAAGAGATTATGGGTAATCCTCAAGTTACGAATGTAATGGAGGCTGTTGGATTTGTTGGAGTGGATCACAATGAATGAACGTGAAAACTTTCTGACTATGTCCATGCTTTTGGAAGTCAAATGTATGGGTCTTTAAGTGCACAAGGTATCTCAGGGTGGAGAAAAGCATGAAGGGCCTAGTGCTTCTGACCACCCAAGACCTGACCAATCCACTGAGATATCTCATGCTTCCCCCCACCCCCCACAATCCTGCTCGACTGGGTCCACTTGAAGGTCTCTTGACTGCGGTTTCCAGTCTCTCTGCTGAGGTTTCACTTTGAAAAAAGGCTTGTCAAAGCCTAGAGAGAGATTGTGTCCCTCTAGGCTTCAATCATCTTTGGGGAAAAAAACCTTGTCGCCAAAAATGGAGCCACACTGAAAACTGAGGACAGAAAGAATGCAGCAGCATCTGTTTTTGACCCATCTCTTTTTTTTTGTCAATTTTTTATTTTTTAAACAAACACAAACAAAACATAAAACATAAAACCATCTTCCAGTTACATACAGTGTGTTGGTTGTTACAAGTCTTTTGTGCTTTATCTCCATAGTCCTCACTTATAATTTGTATAAATTCTCATATTATCTATCTAGTATATAGATGTATATTATTATCATCGTTAATTGACTATAACTATTATTCCATCATTTTATGTGATATATTCAACATTTTAATTTAATTTATATCATTCATTACATCATCATAAATCCATCTAACAATAATAATACATCCTTATGTTATATTCTCTATAATTCTATTATCCTTATATTATAAAATTCTCTAAAATATTTCATTTCCATATTTTTTGTCTAACCATTGATAAAATAAATCCCATATCTTGTAATATTGTTTGTCTTCTTGTTCTCTAATTTCAAATGTCAATTTACTCATTTCAGCACATTCCATTATTTTCTTCATAACTTCCTCCTTCATTGGTATTTTCTCATTTTTCCAATTTTTAGCAAATACAATTCTAGCCACTGTTAATACATTTACAATCAAGTATTTCNTGGGAGTAAGTGCCACCTGTAAAACATACAAATTTTCTTTGTATGCTGTTGACATTGTCGTTTTATAATTTTGAGACCACAATTTTTGCCATTTCTCTAAATCAATCCTATATCCAAAATTTTCCCCAAAGCAATCATTGTTTCTTTAACTTGTTCTTCTTTTAGCTTAACCTCTAATAGGTATCCATATAGTTTTTTAATCACCTTTTCATCAGTACCTGTCAAAATTTTATCTAATTCAGTCAATTTATCATAAAAACCTTCTGTTTTAAGATCTTTATCATATCTAGAATGTATTTGCACAAATGAAAACCAATTCATCCTTATATCTTGTTCTTCTAGTTTTTGCATAGATTTAAGTTCACCCTTTTCATTCAATATTTCCCATATCAAACCATTTGCTCCATTTTATATATTACCGGGTAATATAGTTGAATATATTGAATATATTGAACAATTGAATAAAGCTTCAATAGTTGATAGCCAGACTGGAATTTTTAAATGATGTTGCCTTTTAATCTTCTCCCAATTTAGTAACAAATTGGGTATATGTAGTAACATATATATATACAAGTATATATATAGTATATACTATATATACAAGCATATACCCATATACATTTTGTTTTAGTAACAAAACTCATATATAATGTCTTCTGAAATACCCATGTGTTTTAGACCCTTTGTACCATAAGAAGGCATGCCATCCCAACAACAAATCATGTCCTTCTAGTGTCAATAATCTAGTATTTCTTAGTGTTACCCATTCCTTAACCCTGTCACCTGATAATTAGGCAGGCCAAATCCTTCTCTTATTCTAGCATCTTGCAATAACTTTAATTTTATTCTCGTCTTCTTTCCCTGCCAAATATATTTCAACACTATTTTGTTCAAGTTTTCAAAATAATCTTTCCCTAACCTAATTGGAATTGTCTGGAACAAGTATAAAATTCTAGGTAATATATTCATCTTGATTGTTGATATTCTCCCTATTAATGATAGTTGTAAATTTTCCCATTTTGCCAAATCTGTTACGATCTATTGTTTGAGTTTATAATAATTGTTCTCTTTAAGTGTACCACTTCTTGCTCTCAAATGTATTCCCAAATACTTAACCTTTTTTGTGACCTGGATCTTCAAAACTTCCACCAAATTTTCCTTTCATTTTGCAAGCATCTTCTTTGTCAGGATCTTTGTTTTATCTTTATTTATTTTCAAACCTGATACATTTCCATATTCCTCTCTTTTCTATCAATTTAAGTTGATAGATCAACTTAAGCTGTTTCTAGTGGATCCTCTAAGATAAAAACCAGGTCAACTGCAAATGCTTGCAATTTATATTCTTTCTTTTTCATTTTCATTTCCTTTATTTCTTTTTCTTCTCTGATATTTCTATTTAGTACTTCTAATGTTAACATAAACAACAGAGGTGACAGTGGGCAACCTTGTCTTGTCCCTTTCTTTATAACAATATAATCTGTCAATTTCCCATTTATCATTACCTTTGCTGTTTGTTTATGACATATAGCTTCTATGGCTTGAGTAAATTTCTTGCCAAAGCCCATTTGCTCCAATTGTAATAACATAAATCGCCAATTCACATTATCAAAGGCTTTCTGTGCATCTACAAATATCAAAGCTATTTGTTTTTAAGGATGTGCCTCATAATATTCCAAAGTGTCCAGGATTATTCTCACGTTGTCTTTAATTTGTCTCTGGCAGAAATACATTTTGATCAGGATGAATAAAATTATTCAAATATCTTTTAAGTCTTTCTGCCATTATTGAAGTGAAGATTTTATAGTTTGAATTTAGCAGGGAAATAGGGCTATAGTCCTTATTTTGTTATGGGTCAAGTGTCATTTGTTGGCACAAGTGTAATATATGCTTCTGGCCACAGTTTGTTTTCCATCTCTGGCCATCTCTGTTTTCAGTGGCAAGAGCTTTTTGCAAAGATGATCGGAGCCTAGAGAAATGCAATCTCCCTCTAGGTTCTAATGATCTTTACAAAAAAGCCAAAACTGGAGCCATGCCAATAAAGAGCCATAGAGGGATACAATAGCAGCTCCATTTTTGGTGGCAAGGTCTTTTTGCAAAGATGATCAGAACTTGGAGGGAGATTGTGTCCTTCTAGGCTTTGATTGTCTTTGCAAAAAGCCTTTGCCAGCAAGAACATAGCCCCTCCTGGGCTCCTCCTGGGCTCTGTTCTTGCTGACAAAGGCACTTTTCAAAGAAGACTGGAGTCTAAAGGGATGCAATTACTTGCCCCTGCAGGCTTCGGCAAGGTAATGGCAAACAGGGAAGCCCTGAAGAACCGAAATCTTCCCTTCATTTGCAAAGCCTTTTGCTGCAGATCTTGTCTCCACTGGGCTTGTGGAGACTCACTTACCTTGTGAAGATCTAGCAAGCCTTCGTCCCAAAGGTGCTTTTTCAGGAGGCAACTGGATTTTCTGGTTTTTCTTTGAAAACATTTCTCTTGTCATCCAAGAAGCTTCTTCAGTTCTGGAGAAGAGTTGAAGAAGTTTCTTGGATGAGAAATGAAATGTCTTGAATGAAATGAAAGAAAAACCAGAAAATCCAGTTGCCTCTTGAAAAAGCACCTTTGGGATAACCAAGACCTGGATGACTGAGAATCTCCACAGACATTTAGTGAGCCTTTGGTTTCTTTGCCTGCTTTGTTGCTTCAGGCTTCAGTGCGTTCGCAGAGAACACAGACCTCAAGTGTGTGAGATCAGGCGAGATCAGGGGAGATGGCAGGGGAGGGAGGGGAATGGGCAAGGTAAATGTTGCAGTGTCTCTGCTCATAAGGGTGTTCATAGGGTGAATGATTGCTATGGTGCTGCGATATTTGTAACTTTGGGTCTGTCATAAGCGCTTGGCGGGGGGGCTATGTCGTAATTTTGAACAGTTGCTAAGCAAACTGTCATAACTCTAGGATTAGCAGTACAGGGTCATAAAAAGGGAGTTTATCTAAAAGTATGATTGCATGAAACTTTACTCAGTCATCACATTTAAATGGTATGTCTCCATTTTCTCTCACTTTTTTTATACTGTAGCTATTTGGCAAAGCAACACAGTTTTGGACTAAACCTGTGGATTGATGAAATCATATAATGAAACAAAAAAGAAACAACATAACAAAGAAAAAATGAATATTATAAAACATTTTGGTAAAATGGAGTGAGTTCTTGCCAATTTTAACTTTAGATAAATTGTGCTCAAAACAAAACATCTAATATTTCAGTTACTGGAAATTGCCCTGTTCACAGGACATGCCTGATTCAACCAGTCACTAATTCAATAAACTTTCTTGCAAGTACAGTGATAAATTACACTGTGAGTTAAAAGTCCCCACTGTGCAATTAATGGATTTTCATCCACTGAAAACAGGGTATACTGAATATCCCTTGAGTGCTTGCATCAGGAAAGTATTTACAAGTTTTCATGACAACTCTGACTCCTTCCTTATTGAACATATGACAGAAAAACAGCATGGAAGAAAAAGGGAGATGAAAACAAACTCAAAGGAGCAGCAGCCCAAGCATAGATATCAATAAAAACATGCAAACTTCCTTCAGGTTCCTTCCATCCATCCATCCATCATACCTAATTTGTGTTCTTGATTCCTATCAAGCACCAGCCCCTGCCCAACACCATATCTGATGGATCAAGACTCCAAAAACAGGCCATGGAAAAGTACATATCAAGACATGCCTTGTAAGAAAAGCAAAACCTCATGAGAGGGAAAAGTGGCACAAAAAGATAGCTACCTCAAACCACAACAATCCTAATGCAATCCCAGGGATACCGCAAAGTCCCTGGTAGATCCAGGAGAAGCTCTGCTTGCCAGCGGCAGAGAGGCAGCCGTTAAAGCTGCTGAAGTTGGGACAGCTCCAAAACGGAAGAGAACAGAAAGAGAGAGTGTGCCGGTTTGGTGAGAATTTCGATCACGGTCGAGAAATTTTTCTTTATTCTAAGTCTGAAAGGCCAGGCTCAGAAAAAGAAAGAATCTGTAAAAGTTTTGACAGAAGTGATTAAGCAGCGATTTAAAACAGGAATGTCAAAGTAATGTTTTTTTTTCTTTCTCATTGCGGATTTTCAATACATGATCTTATATTTTGAAACTGGACTGTTTTTTTTCCCATTATTTTTTTTCTCCTTTTTGATTTGCAACATTTTTAGGCTAGAGACTCCTTTTAGCTATTTCTTCTTTTAAATATACTTTTTAAATATCCTTTTCTTTTTTTTCGTATTAATCTTATTATATTTGTGGGAAAGGAGGGGAAAGTGAAAGCAAAGAAACTTTGTATACACTGCCACTAGAGGCTTGGAAATACTTCTATTTCTCTTGTGACCAGACAAGTTGAGACTCTGTTTTTTCCTAAGACATTGCTATTTATAAGAGAGAGGGAAGGGTATGGGAGAGTATTATTGCAGATGCTCTTCTGGGTTTCTATCAACAGCTGGAGCCTGGTGTGAAGTTTATAGGAAAAGAAAGATAATCTGTGGAGAAGAGTGCTATAATAAGAGCCTTGAATAATTAAACAAAGTGCAGTGTTTTGGTTGTTGTTTTTTATTACTCCTATGCTGCGCTACCGTCCTCAAACAGTTTATTTTTAAAATAAGTTAAATTTTACACTTGCTTTTTATTTTATAAAAAAACAATTGTTTTTTAACTGAGAGCTCTTTTTTCTTTTTTTCTTTCTGCCTTGCTGGTATTTTTGTTTTTCCATCTAACTCCCATACTGATTTTTTCTTTTTTCTTTATTTCTTGGTCCTTTTTTTTTCCTCCTCTCTCTTATGCAGCTTTATATTTGAGACTTTTTAATTTGGAATAAGGTGTTGAAGAATTCTTCCCTTTTTTTTAGCTTTTTATTCCTCACTTTTCGTCTTCTTTGGGATTTTACAACTTGTTCCTTTGTGTGTGTTTTGTCTTTTTCTCATGTTTGAATTTTTACGTATTTACTCAACCAATGGATAAGGGTATACATACGAACTTGAAGAAAATTTTCTTTTTCTTTGCTTTTTATCATTATTAACTATTTGCTTTTTCCCTTATATTTTTATTTGGAATTGCACATTGGGTTAATTTCATATATTGGCGATTAAGGTCGGAGAGAACGTGAAGATTTGAATTGCTTGAAATGAATAGAAACTAACAGCTCCTGGGTTCTTCAACTTCCACTTCCTCCTCACCACATATGGAGGAAAATGTTGGAATACAGACAATGCTTAAGGCAAGAGAAAAACAAGAAAAAGAAAAATGACCCTGCAGAGATTTTGGCAAGGAATAAACAGTTCAACAAGATCTGAGAACTACTGAAAGAGAAATAGAGAACATGTGATAAATAATAACAAGAACAATAAAAGACACAGAGAACATTGAAACAAAGAACGTGGAAACTAATGAAAAAGTGGAGAACATCCAACCAAATCATGATGGAAGTATGATGAGAGACTACTGAAAAATTGAAGAAGAAGATAAACAAAGAGATAGAAGATTGGAGGCATTGATAACTGATTAATGGTGGGTTGAACAATAAAATGATATGTTGCAAAGGGGAGATGGATAGAGTCAGAATTCTACCTTAGATTTCAAAACATACAGGAAGAAAAAGGACAAAATCTAGCTGCGAGATAATGATAGAAATATTAGGAGAAGCTTAGAAATATCTGAAGAGGAAGATGATGGATGGAAATAGATGAGGTTTATCAAGTTTTCACAAGATACACAATGAGAAATAGCCTACCAAGAGAAGTTCACATCAGATTTCCAAAGAAGCCATTAAAACGCAAATATTGCAAGTGGCAAGAGAGAAAACACTGAAATATAAAGATAAGGAGATTGTCGGTTTGAAACAAGTTACCCAGAGAGTTGAGAGAGAATGAGAAGAGAATATGATTTTACTAAATTGCAACTTAAGAAAGAGCGTGAACATTATACGATGGCTGATTCTAGAAGGTTTAATGTTCACATGGCAAGAACAGAGATACAGGAATTGACTCAATTGAAGAAACTGAATCATTTTACACATAATTTTTCAGAGAAAAGGAAGAGGCAGAAAAAAAATTTTCACTAATTGAATTCCAAAGACGACTGCCAATGATGACTGACAAAGAAGAAGGTGCAGTAGGTGGAAAGCAGGAAGCCAAAGAACAATGTGAACCAAGATCTACAAGACTGGCAAACCTAATTATAAAATATAAACATGGAAGAGAAAAAATTGATTACAATTAATATTAAATGGACTTAATTCAGCCATTAAAAGAGGGAAACTTTCCATAAATTAGAGAAATTAAAATTTGATAAATTAATTATTATATTTAGTAATAAACTTGTTCTACAAGTACAAGTACATATAAAAGTACTATTATATGAAGTACATATTAAAAGTAATATGAAACAATTGTTTTGTACAGCCAAAATTAGGGAAAATATTTACCTCCTTGACACAATGCCAAGAAAGAGGAGTGGTTTTATTTATTAAAGAAACAATCACCGAAATTGATTTATACTGATGACGACGAAAGGAATTCCTAATGGTGGAAATAATGGATAATAATTGGAAAACACCCTCATTGCAATTTATGCCCCGAATGACAAACCAAGAAGAATTTTTTATAAAAAAAATTACATATGAAAATAATTGAACTGGACTATGCTGAATATAGTGATCATGGGAGATTTAATGGAATGTAGACAACAAACATTGGATTATACAGCAAACAGCAAAACAATAAAGCAAAACAGAAAGACTCTCCCTAAAATCTTTCTTTTAAAATGGTAAATGAAATAAATTTAAAAGATACAGGAGAGAAAGAAATGGCCAAAAGTAACAATAGATCTTTCATTCAATAGACATTATCATGGTCCACGAATAGATATGATTGGAGGTCAACAGAATTGTTAACATAATACATTCAAGAAATAAATATTGAATCAGTACTTGGGCAAATCATAATCCACTGACAATCAAATGGAAAGGGACAAAAGAAGAAGATCTAGATGGACGTTAAATAATACTATTTTAAAGGAAAAAGATTTCACACAGTGGATGGAGAAAGAATTGGCTTTTTTTTTGTCAGAGAAACACAAAAAGAAGATAACATCAATTCAGAATGTATGGGATACAATGAAGGGCATTATACCAGAAGCTGATAATAGGACTTATACAAGGAAAAGGAATATTATGAAAAGATTAGCCTCAAAAGGCATTCGAGAATGAGTATATAAAAGATTTGAAAAAGAGCTACAGAAAACGCCACAAGAAGAAAAAAGGACATTAAGTAAAAATGAATATAATTAAACATAAATAGGTTTAATAGAAAAAGAACTAGCACAGAAAATTAGAGGTGCTAAACAGAACTACTTGAAGACGCAAATAAACCAGGTAGATGGCTAGCATACAAACGAGAAAGGAGAAAGAATCAAGGAAAATATTATTGCAATTAATCGATGACCAAGGTCAGGTTGCTATTGCCTGTAGTAAAGAGAGAAGGGAAATCATTCAAGCACTATTATGGGAAATATAACACAGAGAGAAAAAATATTGATGAGGAAGAGTTAAACAGTATTACAGAATGCAATTTAACCCAGATACCTAAAAAAGAGATTGAAACAATGTTCAAAAAGCAATATTAACGATGATTGAGTTAACTGAAGCACTTAAGAGACAAAATAATGGAACGGACCACCAGGCCCCAGTTGGACTGTCCGGCCAGATTTTCAAAACATTACAAGAATCATTGAACTTTCCATTGCTAGAAGTAATGAGATGAAGTTATGTTAAGAGAGGATACCTAAATCATGGTTAGAAGCTTATATCCACACTTGTTCCAAAGGACCGATCTATTACAAATCAAGAACTAAAATAACCTATTTCCCTATTAAACGCAGAGTATAAAATCTTTGCTTCATATTGCAGAAAGAACTGCCTAAAAAATACTTAATAATTTATTCATCCTGATCAAAATGGATTTCCTGCCAAAAGAACAAATTAAAGATAATATGCAGAGTTAATTTTTGAACCACTTTGGAATTACTATGAGCACATTCCTGAAAAACAAAAGGCTTTGATATTTCTAGATGCACAGAAGCATTTGATATGTGAATTGGCCGATTTCATGTTATTACTGTTGGCAACAGAATGGACTTTTGCTGGAAAATTTACAAGCAATAGAAGCTATATATCATGAGCAAACGGCAAAGGTAATGACAGCGGGAGACCTGACAGACTCTATCGATATAAGAAAAGGGAACAAAGACAAGGGTTACCCCTGCACTTTGTTGTTTGTGTTAACTTGGAAGTGCCTAAATAGAAACATTAGAGATGAAAATAATAGAAAAGGGATGAAAATTAAAAAGGCAGAATTTAAGTTGCAAGCATTTGCAGATGACCTGGTTGTTATCTTTTAGAAGATCCACTAGAAACAGCATCAAAATGATAGAAAGATAGAGGACATATGGTAAGGGCTGGTTTTGAAAAATAAATAAAGATAAGACAAAGACTTGACCAAGAACATGCTATCTAGACAAAGGAAGAACTGGCAACTTACTGGAAAATTCAGGTCACGAATAAGATCATAGTACTTGGGATATACTGACAGCAAGATGCAGTACATTAAAAGAGAATAATTATATCAACTCAAACAGGAGGAAAGCACTAGATTTAGCAAAATGGGAAAATTTACAACTCATAATTGGAAGAATATCACAAATCAAGATGAATATATTACCCCAAGAATTTTATATTTGTTTTCAGACAATTCCAATTAGGGCTTGAAAAGATTACTGGGTTGAAGATTTGAATTAAATTGTGTGAAATGTATATGGCAAGAAAGAAAGCAAGAATAAAGTTAAAACTTTTGCAAGTGCAGAATTAAGAGGAGGGTTTTGGTTTTGCTAATTGGGCAGTTGTATATCAAGCTACAAATTTGATGTGGGTTAAGGAATGGATAACATTAAGAAATACTAGGCTGTTGATATTAGAAGGACATGATCTTTTGTATGTGGTGGCATGCGTTCTTATGTACAAAGGAACTAAAATTACAGAGGTACTTTTAGAAGACATTATATCCGGGAAGTCTTCTGTGGTATTAAACCAGGGAGAAGATTAAAAGACAATCTTACTTGTAAATTCCAGTCTGGCTATCTACTATTGAAGCATTTTCCTATCCTATAACAAATATATAAAAAGGAACAAACAGTTAGATATGGTGAAATATGGAATGAAAAGGTGAACTTAAATCTATACAAAAACTAGAGAACAAATATAAAGATGAATTGGTTTTCATACGCGCAATACATTCAAAGGTATATTAAAGATAAGATTTTTACAGGTACTGTAAAAGGTGATGAAAAGGTGATTAAAAAATTGTATGAATAAAAAAATTCTATGAATAAAAAATTGTATGATTAAAAAATTAGAAATTAAACTAGAAGAAGACAAGTTAAAGAAATTATGATTGTTTGGGGGAAAGAATTTTTGGCATATGGGATTGACCTAGAGAAATGGCCAAAAATGTGGTCTCAAAATTATAAGCGACAATGTCAACAGCATATAAAAGAAAGAAAATTTGTATAAGATGTTTTACAGTGGCATTTTCCCCCAACAAAATAGCAAGAATGTTCAAGAATAAGTCGAAAGATGTTGGAAATTTCATTCAGACACTGGCTCATATTTACCCATATGGTGGACTTGTGCGGATGCTAAAAATCTGAACTAAAATCCACACAGTGCTTGGAAAAAAATGACAAAAAAACCAGAAAGATTTTGAAACCAGAGATATTTTTTTATTGGGAATTTTACCTGAAATATATAGTAAAGACTGAAATACCTGATTGTAAATGTATACAGCAGCTAGGATTGTATTTGCCTAAAAACTGGAAAAATGAGAAAATACCATCACAGGAGGGAATTATTAGAAAAATATTGAAATGTTGATGAAATGAGTAGATTGGACATTTGAAATTAGAGAGCAAGAAGATAAAACATTTTATAAAATTTGGGATCTATTCTATCAATGGTTAGAGAATAAAATATAGTAAGAAATATGGAGACTTTTAGAAAATACTAAATTTATATAAAATTGTATTTTTTTTCTTATTATATCTACAAATGATTTAGGATAGATTTGTCTTTGGGATGATGATATGGAATTGTCACAAAATAAATTGAGTAAAATATGATTATTTCTTAAGCCTGACATGAATAATAAGTATAAGTCAAATGATTGATAAATAATGATATTAAGCATTTAATATTGGATGAAAATGTGAGATCATATAAATGTTAATTGTAATTGAAGGACCACCAAATGGAAGCACAAAAAAATTTGTAAACAACCGACACACTGTTTGTAATATATTTATGAAGATGCCTGATGTTTTATGTTTTGTTTGTTTATGTTGTTTTAAAACCAATAAAAATTTATTTAAAAAAAAATCCTAATGCATCCAAGAAAATAAAATAACATTTGCCAATACCTCAAGACATACTATGGCATCCAGAAACTCATAACTATAAAACACAGTAGCAGACATAACTCTCTTTCATGAACACACAAAACTGTTCTCACCAAATAGACTCTGCCAGTTGATTCTCCATATCTATCTATCGATAGATCTAGATAGATAGATAGATAAGATAGATAGTAGATAGATAGATAGATTAGATAGATATTGATGATGATTGATGGCCCCAATAATCCTCTCGGGAAGTGACATCACAGATGCTATCTCAATGGATGGAGAATCCTTCAGATGGCTAAGAAGAATTCAACAAGCAATAATTATATCCAGAGTTATAAGTAGCATGCTGAAAAATTCCTCCCTACTTTCAGCTGATTCAAAACTTTGCTTCAATCACTATTTATTTATCCAAATCATAATTTATAGGGACCCAACCTCATGGAATGTGACTCTGGGTGACATACAGTAAACTGTAAAATAATGTTAAAACTGAATGCCATTAGAACATTGATATTATTTTGAAGGGTAACTAAGAGCATTGAGTTATTATGAGCAGTGGAAGCCACTTGTAGAAGACGACCCAACTGAGTCCAGGAGCAGAGTCAAACACATACAGCGTTGGGAATCTCTAGGCCCCAAAAGGACCAGCCCCTCTTGAAGTCCATTGACTCTCATCTGGCACCAAACTACCTTGACCACAAGTTGTTCAGATTCTTGGTTATAATCTCTCTCT
>BHFT01045896.1:55729-78550 GCA_004320025.1 Laticauda laticaudata | reverse complement strand
GAGAGAGAGAGAGAGAGAGAGAGAGAGAGAGAGAGAGAGGTAGATAGATGTATACATATAATTTAATAAAGTTTTATAAAAAGAAAAGAAAAGCAGTAGTAACTAAATGGATTCTTCTTCCAATCAGGCGATCTGGATGAAAAGGACCCGCCTTTGAAGAATCTTCTCCTGATGGTCCTGGTTCCATTGTTTGCTATTTTGATTCTCACTATATTAGTTGGTCTCTTTGTCTGGAAGTGGGCCCAAAGCCGGCGGAGACATATGCCGTTTGCGTCTAATGAACTGGGCGATGTGGATTTTATGCTGAAGAACTCTCTGGCTGGCGACAGCACCTTGGAAGTAAGTCTGCACTCGGAATGGCATTCAATGCCACTGTGGTGAGATACACACCTTACTCTAAGTCACAGGTGTCAAATTCGCCACATCACGCTGCCACCATGTGACATTTCATGCCTTTTTTCTATTCGCAGAGCTGGAGTGGGTGTGGCCTGTGCATGATGCATCCAGCCCACAGGCCACCAATTTGACACCCCTGCTCTAAGCCAAAATTGTTTTAATGGTGACAGGTTAAAAAGTAAAGGTAAAGGTTCTCCTGGCACATACGTACTAGTCGTTTCCAGCTCTGGGGGTGGTGCTTAACTCCCATTACAAAGCCAAAGAGCCAGCACTGTCTGAAGACGTCTCTGTGGTCATGTGGCTGGCATGACTAAACGCGAAGGCGCACAGAACGCTGTTACCTTCCCACCAAAGTGGTCCCTATTTTTCCACTTGCATTTTTACATGCTTTTGAATTGCTAGGTTGGCAGAAGCTGGGACAAGTAATGGGAGCTCACTCTGTTAGGCCATGCTAGGGATTCGAACCACCCAATGCCGACCTTTCTGATCGACAAGCTCAGTATCTTATCCACTGAGCCACCGTGTCGCCCTTTGTGACAGTTAGGTGACAGGTTAGGTTCAAATATTATAACTACACTGTTGGTTGCCTTTGGCTTGTTTTACCTTTCTTCTGTTGTATATTTTCCACTCTAAATTGTTCAGCCTTTGGTTTTTTCCCTGCTATTGTTAGTATTTTTGCCTTCTCCCATAGGAAGGATCTTAGAAATTCACTAAAGTTTCTTTCAAAATAACTTTGGTATAAAACTATGGAGAAGTTTTCTGAGATGGGAAATCAGAGAAGTTAAATCAAGCTAAACCAAAATGGCAAATGTGCATGCATTAGAACAATTTCTGGCTGGTGTTAGATCTTGTCTTTTTATTCTTTCCAACCTAACTGAATATTGGAAAGGAATTACTGGTACAACAGTTTGTTTACTGACCGTTCAAAGTTACAACAGCATGGGGAAAAGTGATTTGTGACTATTTTTCACACTTATGACCATTGTAAGCATTCCTGAGGTCATGTAATCAAAATTCAGATACATGGCAACTGATTCATATTTATGACGGTTGCAGTGTCCTGAGGTCATGTGATCCTCTTTTGCAATCTTCTGACAAGCAAAGTCAATGGGGAAGCCAGATTCACTTAACAGCTATGTCACCAACATAACAGTTGCAGGGATTCACTTAACAACTGGGGCAAGAAAGGTTGTAAAAATGGGGCAAAATTCACTTGACAACGCCTCACTTAACAACAGAAATTTTGGGCTCAATTGTGGTTGTAAGTCAAGGATTACCTCTATACAAGGTAGATCAAGTCTGAGCCTGTCCCACTCACTTTCCATGTGCAGATTGGAAATGGATTTGGAATGGCTGGAAAAACTGGTGAAAGAAATGCTGAATTTGTAAATGGGACTGATCCAAGTAGGCTCTGCAGGGGGGGAAAAAAAGCCAGGGGAAAAAAATAAACTCAATGTATCACTGTAGGATAGAGGTGTCAAACTCGTGGCCCACAGGCCGGATGCATCACGCACTGGCCACACCCAATTTAGCAAAGGGGGAGAAAGTCATGATATGTCACATGACAACAATGTGACAACACGAGTTTGACACCCCTGCTGTAAGAGAAGCACTTGGGCAGATACTTGGTATGTTTCTGATTCCTCCCTTCTAAGCCTCCCTCCCTCCTGGTTATGTGACCCCCACCAGAACATATGCATCCTGCCCTGCACTTCCCATGCAAATGTACTGTATACCAAAACGATATGACATACAAAGAAAAAACAGAAACTTACACAGATACAATACAGAGAGAAGAAAATACAGATGCCTCCAGTGCAGTTAACTGCAGCTATCACTGCAGGTAAAGCAGTTAAAAAAAAAATCAAGGTGTTTGGGTGGAGGAGAAGCCAGCAAAAGAAAGGTCATGTTCAAAATGAGCCAGATCCTGCCAAGGACGACAAGGGAGTGGGCGGTTTGGAATCCTGAAAAAAGTTCCCAATGCATTCATCTGATGAGGCTTGGCATGCTTATTACTCTCACCAAAATATCCCTCTGCATCTATTCTTCTAAGATTCTTCACATGTTTGATTTGTATTCAGGTCTTGCTGAATGATGACTGCACGACTGGAAGCGGCTCTGGGCTGCCCTTTCTAGTCCAAAGAACTGTGGCTCGGCAGATCACCTTGGTTGAATGCGTTGGTAAGCCAAGGAGAGAAAGAAACATCTGAATTGTCACCAGCAGAGAACTGCTGAACCTGCCGGAAACAAGAATATGCATTTCAGTTCTCTGTTAAAATGTACAGGCTTGAGCCAACACTTCATTCATGAGCAGTGGTGGGATTCAAATTTTTTTACTGTTGGTTCTGTGGACGTGGCTTGGTGGCCGTGGCCATGTGACTAGGTGGGTGTGGGTTTTTTTGTTTTATTTTTTTTGCAGCCCCCACCTGTTTTTGGGAGCTTCCTAGCCTCAGAGAAGCCTCTGGGCGGGGGGCATTTTTGCTCCCCTAAGGCTCCTCTGGGGCTCTGGAAGGCGAAAAATGGAGGGGGGGGGGCTGAGCTCCTTGCTCCATTTTTTGCCTTCCTGGGCCTCAGCAAGGGGAATCTCGGCACAGCTGATCGTATGAACAGCTGATTGTTAGGAGGAGAAAAAAAGAAATACCTTAGGCGAATGTCAGGTGGGCGGGGTAAGCGAGCATCAGGCAGGAGGGCCACCAAGTCGGGGGCGTGGCCAAGCAGAACTTACTACCGGTTCGGCGACTCACGCCAAATTCTTGCTACTGGTTCGACCGATTCAGTGCGAACCGGCTGAATACCACCACTGTTCATGAGGCATATCTGTGTCCAGCTGGCACTTTCAGAACACTTCCACACAGCACTCTTTCTATGCCCAATTCCTCTTAAGTGTTTTGAGCCTACAGACTATAGATTCTGAAGCACTAGCAATAGCACTTAAACTTACAGTGCTTCACAGCCCTCTCTAAGCATATAGCCCCTCAACAATCTGGCTCCTCATTTTGCTGACCTCGGAGGGAGGGAAGGCTGAGTCAATTTTGAGCAGCTTGGAATCGAACTCCTGGAGTGAGCAGTGAGTAAGCCTGCAGTACCACATTCTAACCACTGCACCACCACAGTTCTTGAAGCAATTGAACCCTGAGAGACCCCACTGTCAATTTCCCCCCCCCAAAAATCAATATTGTTAGTACTCTCCCATCCACATTTTAGTGCAGGTTTAATAATAATAATAATAATAATAATAATAATAATAATAATAATAATAATAATAATAATAATAATAATAATAATAACTAATAATAATAGGCATTGACAAAATCACCTGCAGCCAATTGTAAAAGGGCTGCTTTACCTGGAACATGTAACAATCCCTTTAATATTATTAAACAACAGCATCTACCTATCCCAGGTCATTGGGAGAACTTCACAGGGAAATAAAAATGCCAGATCCAGTCTGAGCATCTGGCTCGCTGCGTAACCAGCCATAGTAATATATTCATAATGGGGGAATCTACTCAGCTACCTCCTCATCTCTGAGGATTCCTCCTCAGAAATCTCACCTAGAGCTGTGAAGGTGGCATGACATCACTATAATCTTGGTTGTAGGTTTCCCTGAAGGTTGCTGGCATGAGGGGGAAGACAGACAGCCTTGAAGCAGGCCAATTTCCCCTGTAAACAGAAATATCATTTTTCTTCCAGACAGGATTATCCTGCTATAAAGCAGAAATTTATTAGCTCGCTTGCTGAATATAGAACACATCATGAGAACACAGAGATGCTGTAGTCAGAGCAAAGAAATAGCCTGTCTTCTTTTATGTGCAAGGATTATTTGCGCATGGACAAATTCAAACCCTGGATAGTCTTCCTGTTGCCTGAAGTATTCTGGTCCATTAACAGATGCTTCATGTAAACATGTTAATGTTTATCACTCAGCTCTGGAGCCATTTCATTAAACATGCTTGTTTCTGTTATCTGCAAGCCTACATAAAATGGAGATTAAGCCTGCACTTGGGCTGATCTGACTTAACTCTGAGATACTGACAAGAAAATTCTTAACTTAATGGATAAACATTAGGCAAGGAAAGAACTGTATGTCATCTGTTAATTTTTCCATGGAAATGTCTCTTATTTGTCACCAGCAAAATGTTTTGGAATATTTGACAAGGAAACTTTGCATTCTGCTAGCAATCATCCTCTGAATGTTTTGTTCTCAAGCATTTAAAAGTAGTAGTTTTTAAATTCTGAATGGGTTGCACATTTATTCACAGCAGTTTTGGAAAATAGGCTAAGAGAGGCAACTATAAATCAATAACTATTTCTGATTAAATTGATCAAGGTATTTTTCACTGTTGTCAATTCCTGCAGCTATTCTGGCAAAAAAAAAATGAGTCAGGTATGTTAGACATTTAAATGCTAATATTTCATCTAATATGACTGAAACATCAATCAGCTCAGGCAAAAAGTCATTTGTGAAGGCAAGTGAAAGAGTTTGAAAAGTATGTTTCTCTCCCTTACAATAGGCAAAGGACGCTATGGAGAAGTGTGGCGTGGCACTTGGCATGGGGAAAACGTGGCGGTGAAGATTTTCTCTTCCCGGGATGAGCAGTCATGGTTTCGTGAGACTGAGATTTACAACACAGTGCTGCTAAGGCATGACAACATCTTAGGTGAGTGGAAAAAGTGCAGAAATCCAGCAGCTGTATCAGTCCCAAGAAATCTTAGGCAAGCAAACAGATGCAGCACATTTTAAGACCCATGAAGCTAAGTACACTTAAAGAGCTGAAGAAGCTCAGAGATTTAAAAGTCTATGTCTCATTTACCCATACACACAACACATAATTTATAGATTCTTTGATAGCTCCTTTGTCAATTTTGGTACTTTGCCTATGTACACTGAGCTTTCCCTTCCTTCCCTGCCCACAGGATTCATTGCATCAGACATGACATCGCGGAATTCAAGCACTCAACTTTGGCTGATCACCCACTATCATGAGCATGGCTCCCTCTATGATTACTTGCAATGCACAGTGCTGGACATAGAGACTTGCTTGCGTTTGGCCACCTCAATCATCTGTGGGCTCGTTCACCTGCATGTGGAGATCTTTGGCACCCAGGGCAAGCCAGCCATTGCTCATCGGGATCTGAAAAGCAGAAACATCTTGGTCAAGAACAATAAGCAGTGCTGCATTGCTGATTTAGGTGAGTGGATTTTAGAGCAAATATTTTTGGCAACACAGAGGTGTTGATTTGTACCTTTTTTTTAGGGCAGTAAAGCTTTCTAGGGGAAGTAATCTGAGTTCTCATATTTTCCCCTTAGAATTCTAAATCATTAACCTACTAGCCTTCTGCAATCCGATTGCCTTCCAGATGTGTGGGTTTCAGTTTACAGAATTCCTACTGAGAATTCTGGAATTAAAACTTATGTATCTGATAGGTTGGGGAGTCAGGCCTAACAATATATTACCCACCCTGGCTCTATGATCCCTCTCTGCTACAAATATAAGAACAAAATGTCACACAGGTAAGGATGGAAGGTACAGTCATGATTAGGTTCCTAACAGAGAGCTTAGAACTTAACTACTTCCTGTTTACTGCAATCCTTATCTATATTGGTTGTATGGTATAAAGCAGGAGTGTCAAACTCAATTTCATTGAAGGCCGCATCAGGGTTGTGTTTAACCTTTGGGGGCCAGGAAGGACTTGGCCAGGGTGGGCATGGCCAATTTGACGTCATTCCTGTCAGGGCACCTATGGCAGCCTGAGCGTTCTGCCAGCAAAAACAGATTTCTGAGCTCCATTTTCAGCTGCAACAGCCTCCTGCAACCCTCTGCCAGCGAAAACAGAGTTTGGGAGGATCACACAAAGCTCTCCCACGCTCCATTTTCACTGGCAGAGGCATCGCAGGCTGGTCCGCTGTTTCCAGAGCAGCCCCGTGGGCTAGGTCTAAGCACCCCATGGGCTGGATCCGGGCCCCGGGCCTTGAGTTTGACACCCCTGGTATAAAGTATTAGCTGCTATATTGTTCTTATTTTGCCCTACTCTTCTCTTTTCATACATGTTCTTATTTTATTGTATTTAATGTATTTTAGTTTTTTTATTTTAATATGTTTTGTGAGTCTGGGACCTGTTGGAATGGAATGGAATGGAACGGAATAATTTCTGAAATAACCACTCCTTTTCACAAGTTCATATCTGACATCCAGTTTTTTCCAATAAGGCACATAATTTCCTGATTGCATTAATGGTGACTAATTTGACCTTTGTATGAGTAAACAAATAGATCTGTTCCCAAATATGTTTACAATGCAACAGCTTGAGAAAACTCACTTAAACAGATCAAGCCATATGTTTTAGATGAAAGGACAAATAACTCATGATTATCAGCCATTCACACTAGGGCAACAGAGTTTCCTGGCTTCAGATATTAGCTTTTACCAAATCCCAGGGATGTAAGTTAAGTTTTCTGTTTAGACCAGAGTTTACCAAATTATGCAGTGTTCCTCTCTCGGAAAAGTGCACATGGAGTCCAGGGAGAGGTGAAGAACATTTTAGATCAAAAGTCCCCAACTCTGCAGTCCATGAACTGCTATCGGTCCATGCAGAGGTGGTATTCAGCAGATTCTGACCAGTTCTGGAGAATCGGTAGTGGAAATTTTGAGTAGTTCGTAGAACTGGCAAATACACCTCCGATTGGAGATTTTACAGTACTCTTCCCATGCCACACCCACCAAGCTATGCCCACCAGGGGTGGGATGCTTCTGGTTCGGCCCAGTTCTATATAGAACCTGTAGCTTCGAAGAGCAGCTGACACCAAACCAGTTCGGTGTTTGGCCCACCTGCCTGCCTGGGCTCTAGGCTGTGCTTTATTCCCTGCTTTTCCCTCCTCAGCTGCTTTGCACAGCACAGTTGAGGTTGAAAAAGCAGGAAACAAGAGGATTTCCAAACATTGTGCACCCAAGCATAGCACTTGTCAGTTATCCAGCCGGCACATTACCCGCAGAACCAGTAGTAAAATTTTTGAATCCCACCACTGGGTTCATGACCCAATGGAAACCGGGCCACGCAAGTGGCGGGCAAGTACAGGAAGGTCCATTTGCACAAGCAGTGTGTGTGCATGTGAAAACATCTCCTCTCCCCGCCACCACAGCCACCATCAGTCTGTGGAGCCAGAAAGTTGAGGAACGTTGTTTTAGATACAGTACATTGTTAAAATAAATTCACCTTTCCCAAAATTTCATTGTATTGTTTTCATTATTCATTTGTCTTCATTTTGATGTTTGGATTTTTGGGGGAGATGTGTACATTAATGTTATACTAAAGAGAGTAATGATGATAAAAAGTTTAGGAATCCCTGATTTAGACATTCCTAAGAGATTTTATTGATTAGCCCAGTCAGCCTTATTCCTCATTAGTTTCTCAGCAGAACAGAGTTTACAGAGTGAACAACAATGGCACCTCTCAACTCAAAAAAACAAAAAGCATGATTCTTACTTCATAGAAAGCTAAGTACAAATAAAGGAAAAGAATAGACCAGAATTGTGGTGCAAGTGAACTCATATGCCACAGACAAAGGCATGTGCATATACCTCATCCCACAAAACCAAGGTGCATTCTCATGTTCTCTGTAATGCTATACAAGCCATAAAAGTTATGTTACTCTTCTAAACTCAGGGTAATGCCCTTTTTTCCAGTTAAATCTGACTTTTTTGATGTTTAGCTTCTTGATTAAAGATTGCCCACTTGTTGCAAAAAAAATAGGACAACCATCCTTATCATGGTGACATTGTTCCTGTCTTTCAGGATTGGCAGTCATGCATTCCCAGAGCAATGATTACTTGGATATTGGGAATAACCCACGGGTGGGCACCAAACGCTATATGGCACCTGAAGTTTTGGATGAACAGATTCGTATGGACTGCTTTGAATCCTTCAAGCGGACAGACATCTGGGCTTATGGTCTAGTTCTATGGGAGATAGCCCGAAGAACCATTGTAAATGGTAAGGAAAGCCAAATGGATAAATAAGTTAAGATGCGGTAATCTAAGGCCTTGCCTCATGGTTTAGGAAAAGTGCTATCCACTTATTCCTGCCACAGGATGTTTATACTATGGTAAATTGCAAGCAAGATAAGATTCTAAGTTCAAAGGGAAAGCTCTACAAAAATGGGTCGAAGCTTTGCAGAAATCAATCCTCTCTGAATCAAATACAATCAGATTATTTTTTCTGCTAGTCACTGGACTATTTTAAATATCTGAAATAGCATCTTCATTCGCAACATTTAATGGCTTCTGGCAGTTTGTACCCACCTGTTCAGAAAAGGGTAAAATGGAAAGCGTACTGGGAGGTTACAGAGAGCTGCCAGAGCAATTTCTCTTGCTTGCAGGAAGTGCTTTGTAACTAGCCACACCTACCAGGTCAGCCATTTTGTCAGGGAACCTTATGCTAGCTACCTTCTTGGTTCAGAGCCGGACAACCTGCAGCCAAACATTTTAGCAGTCTGTAATTCAGCCCCTGAGTTCAATAACACTCTGGCATTGCTGGCCCTTATCAACTGGGATTCAAAAGTCTCTCTGGTGTTCAGAGATCTTTTTCCTCTTAATATGGAGATTGTGTTTAACTATTTAGAATTTTAGTTATTCCTCTCCTTCATGCCAAAGTGTTGCCATGAATGAAGGAAACTGTTTACTCAGTTTTCTGTATCAGCCAGCCATCTGACCACAGTGGGCTAAAGTCTCAGAAGATAGTCATCTCTCTTCGTTACTTCATGTTGGACTCAGCTTCCAGCACAGTCTTGAAAACATGTGTAAAATTGTCTCTGCGGTGCTGTGGCCCAAGCTAGAACTTGTACATATATGAGTGGAATAATAACTAGCTTTTCACAGCTCTCCAGCAATTCTTATCTGCTCGGAGATCCTGCGAACAGATCCCAATTGTGTGGCCTAGAAACAGTCTTAGGACAGTTCATACATGGGGTTGAGCATAATTTGCTCAGCTGTGATTTGCTGAATAGATTAAAACTGGCAGGGTTGACAGAAGGCCATTGGTTCTTTTAAAATGGAAATAGGCCATCTCCATTCCTCCATTAACCCAAGCCAACAGAGAGAGGGATTGCCCGGAGCTAGAGTCTTTGGGGACTGCAGGTTGTCCAGCTCTTTAACTTGAAAGAAAAACCTGTAACTTGTGGCACTGCAGTTGCGTTCATGCTTTATTGAGGATCTGGAATCTCAGCTGCTGTTAGAGAATGGAAGGAGCCGGCCTTGCTTTCCACTCTTCCCCCCACCCCACTTTGGCTCCCTGCGTAGAAACAATCGCTAATCAGGCCTGTTAATGGGGATGTTTTTGACTGGCCTAGTTGGAAGTGTTTTCATTTTTCTTTTTCCACATGAATGATTAGCTGTAAATTATAAACACTGTAATCTAGTGTCAGCACCCAGCTTGCAGATTAAAGGGACCATTAGACTCAATCAGCACTTTGTTTGTTCAACTCTGATTAGGAAACAAGCAGCATCGCAGCTTAGCTTGGCAACTGGCCACCTTCAGGGAACTTCAGCTATTCTCTGACCAATGCAGCAGTGAATATGCCTCTCTGCTCCTACATTGGCAAAATATGCAGAGGCTTCCAGTGATGGTTTCTCGGTTGGTTCCCGCCCCCTCTTTGCAGTTTACATTTCTTAAGGGAAGAGGCTGGAAAAGCATCTCACCTCTAAAGTGTTCTTGTGTGCAGACAGACTATACAAGTTTGCAATGAGGATCGCTGAAAACCAAGCAAAGATCCAATGTATTTTTGTGGTGTGTTTTTTTTTTAAGTAGTTGTGTTAAAGATTAAACCAATATAAACTAATATAACTAATATTCTAATCGAGAAAGAAAAGAAGAACTAGAAGGGAAACCTAAAAGTGCAAGAAAAGAAAAAAGAAAGAAAAATAGAAAAGAGAAAAAAATATACAAAGGAGGACCTCTTCTTTACAGCAGATAGAAGAACAGTTAAAAATGTATCTCTTACTCTGTTACAACATGATTCAAAATCATAAATCATAAATTCTTTTTTTTTTTTTAGTTTTGTGCAAAAATCCATAAGGCGTTTCCAGTCAGCAATAAACATAGTTTAGTTTTCTCCGCTCAAAGAAATCAATTTAGCCATCCTGGCAGGGTCTATCATCTTTACCAACCATTCTTCTATCCTGGGTAGTGCCAAATCTTTCCATCTTGTTCAAACAATAATCTCACTGCAGTAAGATCCAAATAATTTTTGAATTTCCAGCTTTCTGGCAATTAACACTTGTGTAGAAACTGCCCTGGAGTGAAAAAGCAAGACCATAACAGTGTAGCTATAAACCTGAGCATTTTTGAAGGATCAAAAGTATTCAGCTGATAGACTGAGATCCACAGAGTACTGATTTAAAGAATTATGTTGCTCAAAAGTAAAGCTTCTAGGCTGTTGCAAAGAGTCCCAGTTCAACCCTCAAAATGACAGTGGTAGTAGGATTCAATTTTTTTTACTCCTGGTTCTGTGGACGTGGCTTGGTGAACGTGGCAGGGGAAGGATACTGTAAAATCTCCAATCAGAGGTGGGATTTGCCGCTTCTCTAAACTACTCAAAATTTCCACTACCAGTTCTCCAGAACTAATCAGAACCTGCTGAATACCACCTCTGGGGTGGGTGTCCCTTTCCTAAACTATGGGCTGGAATAAGCAGGTCTGAGCTAAAGGCCGGCCCTATTGATTTGAAGAGCAGCTTTAGTAAGGATATACATGTGAATCAAGAGCCAACCAGCACTGGAGTTAGAATGCTACAGTGGAAACTAAAGTAGTCCTCGCTTAATGAACGGTTGTTTAACTGTTCAAAATTACAATGGCCTCAGAAGGGATGCTTGACAACTTGTAATAATATAAGAGAACATCATGCTTTATAACATTAAAAAAAATACCTGGATTCATCTCAAGGTACATCCCCATTCTTTCCTCAGTTCCCCAATGCCTATTGAAACAGCCATGTCTTCAAATGCTTCCTAAATATTCCACATGGGGGTGCAGTTCTCCTGTCGGGGAAGCAGAGGCTGTATATGGAAGGTACTTCCTACCAGGAATGCTCAGAAATTAGGAAGTTGGTCTGTACTGATGCTGACTGCTGGTTCATGTTTGAGATTGGATTGATTTGATGGAACAAATGATTGATTACCTTTTATAAAGAATTCAAGGCTGCAGACATACCTCATATTCCTTCCTCCTATTTTCTCCACAACAACCTGTCAGATGAGTTGGGCTGAGAGAGAATGACTAGCTCAAAATACCCAGCCAGCTTTCATGACTAAGGAGGGACTAGAAGTTCTGATTTCTAGGCTGGTCCTTTTAGATCCAACAATACACTCATTTTCAGATCAAAGGCTAAAGTTCTTGACTGAAAGGGAGGCAGGATAAGTGTCATGATCCAAAAAGTAGATGGATTCAGAGCAAGATACAATGGATCCAAGAACAAACGAAGGAAATCAAATCAAATTAAAATTCCATGAATAACATGGAATTTACTCACAATGTCTTGAGCAATATTCCTTTCCTCTCATATTAAAATTAGAATTGGACAGCAACATACTTTAGGAGCTTTGGAGGCTGTCACTAAGTTTTTCTGGACCTTACCTGCTCCTAAGGAGAATCAGTTTGCTTGCTTGATGGCTGGTTTAATTTACAAGTCACACATCTCCCAAATGACACCCCCTCTGGTTTTTCCTACTCATGCTTGGAGATGCTGGAAACTGAGTGTGGGATTTTTCTCTTTGCAAAGGAAGGAAGGAAGGAAGGAAGGAAGGAAGGAAAGAAAGAAAAGAGAGAGAAAAAAAGAAGGAAAGAAGGAAGAGTTTGGTAGGGGCTTTTTCAAATTATTAAAAAGCTTGAGTTTTCATGAGCTGCATTAGAAGCAAAGAGTGCCTCTCCTTTTCTGCAAAGGAGTTGTCCTTTTCCTTTTTTAAAGACAGGCACCCTAAGGACAAAATATTTTTACTCACCTACGGCAGAAGGAAAAAAATGAGCAGATGTTTTAACCAAAAAATACCAATAGCCCACTTTGTCCAAGCTTTTTGGAAGGTGCTCTCAGTGTGTATTTCTAGGTTACTACCCTGCAAACCCCTGCTTCTGTATGGTCTTTTGCTGTTTGGCTTCTTTTCTGTTCTTCTCAAACTACTAAATGACTGTGCTAAACCCAAATGGGTTTCTTATTTTGGGCTTAGCTTAGGATATTCCTTAAACCCAGCCACTGTACTTCATAAGTTGCAGCTTAGTGTGAACCCAGACCAATGATGACTTATGCAGTAAGCTAATTAAACAAACTCAGCTCAGAAGCTAACCATATTGATTCCTGCCCCACTTCAATTTGGGCTGGGTTTTTTTCTATAACCAAAGATTATACCGTTGAAGTTTGTGAGCTTGTTAATTTCTTTGTTCTAAATCTCATTACTTGTCTGATCCCTGACTACAGAAACAAGAGGCTTCAAAGAAAATAGTGATTACATTAAAAAAACCAAACTAAAATCCAATTGAGGCATGTATTTACTGGGCTAATTCTCTCTCCCTTTCTGAATAAATACTGGTAATACTAGTTAATAAGCCAATTACATTCACAATAAAGGATCTTTAACTGGCTGCCTTTTACGTGCTCTAAGGTTCATCGCCACTCTCTATTTTTGGAATATCCTGTACCACCTACGTATGAAAATTTGGAAGTATTGCTTGGCGTGGCAAGACCATCTTGAAGAAAAACGGCATCATACAGATAATCAGAGTTGGAAGGGACCTTGTGGGTCATCTAGTCCAAACCCCCGCCTAAGCAGGAGATCCTACACCATTTCTGACAGATGGCAGTCCAATCTCTTGTTGAAGGTCTCAACTTATGGCACTCCCACAACTTCTGAGGGCAACTTCTGTTCCATTGGTTGATTGTTCTCATTGTCAGAAAGTTTCTCCTTGTTTCCAGGTTAAATCTCTCCTTGTTCAGTTTCCATCCCTGATTCCTTGTCTGGCTTACTGGAGCTTCAGAAAATAGCTTGACCCCTTCCTCCCTGTGGCAGCCCCTCAAATATTGGAAGATTGCTATCATGTCTCCCCTGGTCCTTCTCTTTATAAGACTAGCCATGCCCAGTTCCTGTAACTGTTCTTCTTTGTATGTTTTAGCTTCCAGTCCCCTAATCATCCTGGTTGCTCTTCTCTGCACTTTTTCTAGAGCCTTATGCCTGTCTTCAACTTCAGCTAGAGCAAAGCACTAAGATGTGTTTTAACACAGGATCCCCATCATTCAAAATCAGGTTGTCAGATGGATTAGGGTCAAGTTACATTGAGCTGTTTAGCATAGAAAGGTTTAACAAAGCTAACTGATGAAGGTCCTCAATAAATAGAGTTCTTGGCCGGCAGGTGGCACCAAATACATTAGTGCTGAGAACTGGTAGGAACCATTGAGCATTGTAAAGAAAATGTGTCCAATGAACCTAGTTCAGCTTCTCATTCCAGATGTAATATCAGACATTTAAAAGTCAGTTGATATGAAAGCTCACATCCAACTTCAGCACAGCATTTTAATATTGTATTATGTTCCAAAATCTACTAGTGTATACAAAGCCCATCCATACCATGTTTGCATATGTTTTTCAGTCTGTGTGTAGTACTTTTCAGTATGTCAGCATGTACCTGGTCCTGGTTCATTAATCTTCATGTTCCAGATATAGTAGATTGTGTTTGGCATTCCAAGGCTTGGGGCCTTTCTGAACTGAAGATCATATGAATTGAGGAGAGAAATATTCTTTCTGGTGCAGGCTTTGTTTCAGTTATCATCTAGAGTTTTCTTCTTGTACGTTTCTACACCCTGATTGTGAGACCACAGACTTGTGTCCCTGATGAGTGCAACACTACTTAGGTTAGCCAGAGGAAGCCCCTGAAAAGGTACATCCACTTGCTGAGGTATGTCTCAGAACTTCAGAGAAGGGGGCCTTTTAATGTACCTTTCCCTCAAAATTTGCCTTGTTTCACATACTTTTTGTCTTGCAGGAAACAACCCAAACTCTTTTTTCTAGGCAAAGTCTTTTGAGTGTGGCTTTTTTGTCCACTTGTAATTGTTTCACCCTTGGATTTATTTTTATTGTCATTTATTTTTACATCCTATGATTTGAAAGATATGCTAATGAGGACAGTGAAGTTATAGTAATAACTACATAGCAATAGCACTTAGATTTATATATCTCTTCACAGTGCTTTAGAGCCCTCTCTAAGCCATTTACAGAGTCAGCCTATTTGCTCCAACAATCTGGGCCCTCATTTTACTGGAAGGCTGGAAGGCTGAGTCAACCTTGAGCCATTCAGAATTGAACAGCCTGCATTCTAACCACTGCACCACCATGGCTCTATGCAATATTTTGATGGAAAGTTAACAAAAACTGATGGTTTTTTTCCCCCAGTTAATTCATTGATAGTTCCTTCTAGCTGTAAAGATGTCAGGATTTAGTAACCATTGGTCTCTAATATCTTTAAGGGGTTATGGTATACTTTAGTTCAACAGATGACCCAGAATTTATAAATATATTCTTTCTGGACTCTTACTATTTGGACTCATTTGCTATTAATCTTGGCTAAAATATGTGCCAACAGCAGAAACTATATAACTTTGATCCTAAGTCACAAACTGAAATACTTTGGTTCAATGTCATGAACTTTCTTGCATATTTCAAGTCGTAATGAGCAGGGCATCCTGTAAATATAATTTAGAAATGAATAAAACTGCAAATTGTGAGTGTGTAAGATTGCAATAGCACTTGTCTGTGTTTGTTTATTTGAATAGAAACAAGATAGATAAGTTGATAGATAGCAATAGCAATGTTTATGTTTGCCAAATTCAAAGTAGATTTCACAGTTAGAAATACTGATTCCAACATGAAGTCTTTAAGACCCTTGCCTAGCAAGTAGCTCCCAAAATGTATATAGATAGTCCTTGACTCATAGCAGTTTGTTTAGTAACTGTTCAAAGTTACAACAGCACTGAAAAAAATGACTTATCATTTTTTACACGTATGACTATTGCAGTCTCTCCATGATCATGTGATCAAAATTTGGATGGTAACCGATACTTATTTATGATATTTATAAACTTGTTGAGCTGTGGTGATGCAGTGGTTAGAGTGCAGTTCTGCAGGCTACTTCTGCTGTTTGCCAGCTGCCTGGAGTTTGGCAGATCGAATCCCACCAGGCTCAAGGTTGATTCAGCCTTCCATCCTTCTGAGATGGATAGAGGACCCAGATTGCTGGGGGCAATAGGCTGACTCTGTAAACCACTTAGAGAGGACTGTAAAGCACTGTGAAGCAGTATATAAATCTAAGAGCTATTGCTATGATGGTTGCAGTGTCCTGGGGTATGTGATCACATTTGCGATTTTTTGACAAGCAAGTCAGTGGGAAAGCCAGATTCATTTAACAACTGTATTAATAACTTAAAAATTGCAGTGATTCACTTAACAACTATGGCAAGACAGGTCATAAAATGGGTCAAAATTCACTTAACAAATGTCTCATTGAGCAAGACAAATTTTGGGCTCGGTTGCAGGCCAAGGATTACCTGTATTGTATTGATAAGAAACAGGATTCACACAAAGAACTATTGTTTTTTATCTTCCATTCTGAAAGATCCATACCATTACATACACTAATTCAATTGCCAAATATGAAAAACACTGATCTACACTAACTTAGCCTCATTTTTCCATTCTCCCTACAAGAAAACAACAGCCTAGGTCAATCCTTCTTTCAACATTAGCCCCTAACCCCTCCCACCTACCTGCCTCGCTAAGCTAGTGAAAACTGCTTTATTGCATTTAATGGGAGACATGTGAGCATTTGCTCATGAGGCATGCATGGGCATGTGCATTGTCTCTAACAAAAGTCGTCTCACCACTTGCTATTTCTCAGTGGAGGCTGTTTAAAAGATTTCTGCCTTGGTTTTTCCTGTATTTTTCCACTCTGCTTTCTCAGAGCTCTTCTCATGCTGTTTTTGTAATTTCATACAAGTACATTATGCCGGGGCGGGGGGGGGGGAGGAATCATGTCTCAAATGTAATACTTGATACTTTTGTAACTTCTTTATCATTTTATAAGACATGGTTAGTGTCTATTTGCTGAATTCTGATAGCACTGAGATGATGGGAAATTGAGCTCACTATGGTTTTGGATTGTCCTATAATGTACAAACCATAATATGACTTCATTGTCATATTACCTGCAAGACTCTAAGCTGGATTCTTTGTTCTTTCTCAAAATCTACACATTTGATGATATTGTGCATCTGCTTCAGGTGGTAAGAGAAAATACCTGCTCTCAAACATTTGCTTTATGCAATTTTTTTCTTATGTCTCAAATTTTAATGGGTTCTTGGGTAGTTGCTGATTTGCTTCCGCTTCTTACTTGTCTCCATTACAAAGTCTACAAAACATTTCAGTGCTCTCAGCTAAAGTGTCAGTAAATCGGAATAGAAAATCTGACTATTTACTATCTAATTCACACTCTCTGGATTCTCACAGAATAAGGGGGCACTGGAACAAACCATCCGGAGCATTTTGCCCTGATATGTGATGTATCCACTGAGGAGGCCCACCTACGTCTAAGGCATTGTCAGGGTGGAATCTTTTCACTGAGATTTTCCAGAGGAAATGTTTTAAAGTCCTTTATTTAACACACTCTTAGAATTGGAATTGGTTGGATTGAATGACAGAAATGCACATCAAGATGGGTCTCTTCTACAGTAATGTCCTCAAACTCGGTTCGGTTGTTTTTGATTCCAGGACAAAAAGAAATCCGTTAGCTTATATGGCATTGGAGAACATGATTGCTGGCATAGGAGCTAAACAATTTCCAATTCCATGTTCATGATGATCCCCCTAATCTGAGATAATGGGCAGTTTTAACTTCTTTCCATAGATATACCTGTATACTCATAAAATTGAAATGGAACCCTGAAAATTTTTTTCTCTCTTTGTATGGGCACAGTCCATTTATCAGCATAGTCCTCCTGAATCTGTGTAGCTTTTCTTTTGTCCATATTTGACTATGTTCGAACACCAGGACCTGGGTTGGACATAACAGATGGTACAGGAAGATGATGTTCAGACTGAATAATTTCTGCATGCTTGCAGTCTCAAGACTTCTCTTTCCTGTTCCCTCCATCTTTTTATCCTGCAGGGATTATTGAAGATTATAAACCTCCTTTCTTTGACTTGGTTCCAGTCGACCCCAGCTTTGAAGACATGAAAAAAGTGGTTTGTATTGACCAGCAGACACCCACCATTCCAAATCGGATGTTCTCTGACCCAGTAAGTGATGCAGTCTGTTAGAAAGAGAACTTTTATATTTTTATTTTGTTATTTAACAGGAAGGGGTTCCTGTTGTTTCAAAAAGGATGCTTGTTGAGCTAGGATTGCTGTGTGGCCATCAACTTCCAAGTAGGGGCAGAAACAAAAAAGGCATCTTGTACCATGCCAGCATAGGAATCAAGCTTCCCAGCTAGATGTATTGAACAATTTGGGGAGATAGAGGCCTCTTCCATGCAGGAGTGAAGGGAAGCGATGCCCCTATCCCAATGATGTCATGTATCTTTTAGCTATCTTGGAAAGATGAGATGATTTACCCCATCAGCTAATTTACTCCCCTTCTTCTCTGAAAGAGCTGCTCTGATTATTATGTTTAGCACTTGCACCAAAGCAGTGTTCCATAGCCCAAGGAAGTTTAAAATGCGTAGACTTCAACTCCCAGAATTCCTCAGCCAACATGCCGACTGGGGGCTTCTGGGGGTTGGAAATCCACACATTTTAAAATTGTGCAAGCTGCATTTCCCTACAAGGATTCCCACTCTCGCTATACAAGGGCTGCTGTGCCTTGGTGTTCTTCCCCGAGGAAAATTCCAGGCTGCCCCATCACGTTCTGGCCCTGTTGTGATACTTAACTATTTCATTTATTTATTAATCACATTTATGTGGCAACCTAGCTCACAAAAAGTGACTTTTGACAGTCTACAACATGGATGTCAAACTTGTGATATCACATTGTGGTCATATCACATATTGTGACTTCTTCCCCCTTCGCTAAACTGGTGGTAGGCGTGGCCAGGGTGTGACGCATCCAACTCACAGGCTGCAGATTTGACACCCTTAGTCTATAACAGTCAACAAAATAGGAAATATTTAAAAAACAATCATTATAAAAATATCAAAAGTCATTATTAAAAAAACCCCCACTATAAAAGTTAAATATACAAACCATACAAAGTGAGTAAAAAATATCAATCATGGTGGAGACATCCAGGAATATTTCCAATTCCCTCATGTTTTACTTATTGTGGACAGAAATGAGGACTGAGACTATTAGAGCATCAGTTGTTTCCCATTCTTTAAGCTATCTCATTGTCTGCATGAGAGACTGCTTTATAAGGTTGTTTCAAAAATTATGAGGTGGACTTGAGAGGCAAACACTCTGCAGGGCAACATCTGAAGAAATAATATTTCTGGCCGTTCAGATTGCCAGTCTTCCACTTGAAGATTTATCATATAGCTTTGGGTCTTCTAGTTAGTCAGAAGACACAGGGCCCATATGTGTCTTGTCCTTTCCAGTTCTCTATCCAACCATCATTTTCCATCTTTCCCAATTTTCTTTCTTAAAATAACCAGTATTCTATGACTGTAGAGCATCTGTCCAAGATAGGGCTGAATGGATGAAGCAAGGAATAGGAAAGAAAATCCATGATTTACTCTCTGGTATCAAGTCAGGCCAATGGGTGACTTGATACCTGGCAAATCTGCTGCAGGACCTACTTGACTTTTATAAGACAGGGAAGCACAGATTGTGTTGTAAATTATGACTTCAGATCCCTGCGAGAGAATCTTGGCATTAGTTCAGGGAAAGAAAGAAAAAAAAAGAATGCAAAGATAAGACAAGCAGAAAAAATCATGGGCAGCAGCTGCTGGAATCCCAGAAGCTAGCGGGAGTATGACCAAGGCCTTGGGTGGTCAGGAGATAAAATGCCTCAGAATAAACCATCCATGCAAACAAGATAAGGGACTGTTTGTTGCTTTACAGACCACCAAATTGAAGATTCCTTCATGTAAACAAGGGTGTATGCCCCAATTAGCAATTGAATTTGAATGGGGCCACAATCTTAATTAAACAAGGGATGAATGAAGGGCCAGAATCATTGAGTCTGAACACCCTTTCATTCCTTGGACAGCTCCATCCACTATTTTATCCCATTAAGAAAGCTTTTATTTCTCATTCTCATTTTTCATGGCATTTTTTCCTTCACGAAGATCTAAATGGTAAATATGTCCCCTAAACTGAATTAGGTAGTGAGATAGCAAATAGCTCAAGATCACTTGATGAGCTTCCTGACTGAGGTGGATTTCCTTGGGCCAACCATCTCTGTGGCTGATCCCACTAGGGTAGGGGTGTCAAACTCGCGGTGTCATAGAGGTGTCACGTGATGTATGACTTTTTCCCCCTTCGCTAAACTGGGGGGTGGGCATGGCCAGCATGAGATGCATCCACCCCGTGGCCTGCGAGTTTGACACCCCTGAACTAGAGGGTTCAATAGTGTTTTTTCTGTACAGGTAGTCTTCAATTTATGACCACAATTTAGCCCAACATTTCTATTGCTAACTGAGTTGGTTGTTAATTTTGCCCATTTTATGACCTGTTTTCCCACAGTTGTTAAGTGAATCACTGCAGCAGTTAAGTTAGTAACACTGTTGTTAAGTAAATCTGGCTTCCCCACTGCCTTTGCTTGTCAGAAGGTCACAAAAAGTGAACATATGGCCCCGGGACACTGGAACCATCGTAAATATGAGTCAGTTGCCAGGCATCTGAATTTTGATCATGTGACCATGGAGATGCTACAAAGGTCATTAAATGTGAAAAATGGTCATAAGTCACTTTTTCAGTGTCATTGTGACTTCAAACAGTCACTAAATGAACTGTTGCAAGTCAAGGACCGCCTGTACTTTATCTGGAAAGGAGACAGTGGAACATAGATTGGAGTGAAGCATTCTGAATTATGAAACTCTTCCCAGACCCTCATTGCCAGGTACCAGAAACCTTGAGACACAAATAATTTATCCTTAATACTAGAGCCATATGGTAATGGCTGTTAGCCAACATTGTATCATGCCTTCCTGATTATGTAACTTTTTCCTATAGCATGGGAAATTCTGTAATGTCATCACACAAGCTATATCCGAGACAACACTTTTGGAGCCGACATTTGCATGCTTAATGAAGCAACAGAATAACTTTGCTACACAACGCAGGAAGAAAAACAAATGCAAATAGTCCCAGCCATTTTCGCTGATCTTACTCTAAAGTTACAACATATAGGGATGAAGTCATTCACCTTGTCCTTTGCCAAAGACTGAACATTTCTAGTGATGGAGTACCCATCACAAGATACACAAATACATTTATCTTGGCTAAATTATTGCAAGATACTTCACAAAGGCTGCCTTGGAAGACCACTCAGAAGCTTTGGCTGGTCCAAACTGGGACAATGTGCAAGCAGTTAAAGGCATACCATTGACTGATACAGTGTAGAGAGTGGAGACATCTGCAAGTTCACCATTGAAAAAAACCTGGATGCCTTTGCAGATAACCCATCCCTCTGGAGCAGGCACTTGTTGGCTAAGTTTTAACCCTTTTTAGTGCCTAAGTAGAATAGTTCCTTTCCTTCTTTTGTCCATCTATCTCCTGTGTTTGCTCGTCTCTCTGTTTTGTTCCTCCCTTCTTCTTTGTTTCTTTCCCAGCTCAGCTACCCTTTTCTCTTTCCTTTCCTTGTTCTGTTTTTTTTAATTGTAGGGGTGGGTTTTTTGAAGAAAGGATGTGTCTGTGCACAAGCATATACAGTGACTATTTAAAGTTACAACAGCACTGAAAAATATGACTTATGGCAGTTTTCTACACTTATGACCACTGCAGCTTCCCCATGGCCATGTGATCAAAATTTGGACACTTGACAACTGACTCATATTTATGACGGTTGCAGTGTCTCAGCCGGGGTTTTGTGATCATCTTTTGTGACCTTTTGACTGCTCTGACCAAGGCTTCCTGTGACACCAACAAACACATATAAAATCCAAAACTCTTTTATTTTAGTTCAATGGCTGTGAACTATCGTCATTCACAGCTCGGAATGAGTCTTAACCAGTTATCATTAGTCCCAGGGATGTCTGCCAAAGTTCTTAGTAAGATGTCAGATAAGAACGCACCTTATCTTACTTGAAGTGCTGCCAATGACTAAAATCCCAATTAGTCTTTCCAAAACCAAATGGAGAACAAATTCACCACAGAGCTTTCAGAGTCCAAACCGATCAGAGCGAATGACTTTGCTTCCTGCAAAAGTTTACCTACCTTTGCTCCTCCTTTATGTCTTACGGGAGGGGGCAATCATCTCCAAGCCTTACTCCCAAGTCACCCCTTTTGTGTTCGCTGCTCTTGCTTTCTGGCAGCTCTGTGCATATGTGCACTGGGAACAGGCTCCCTTTGTTCCTCTGCCTCATTGCTGCCAGATTCTGGAGGCTCCGGAGTCAGCACATAACTCCCAGATTGTCCTGGCTCCATCTCTGCATTGGACACAGGACCTTCATCTGAGTCCTCCCCAGACTCCCAGACTGGTCCCTGTTCTTCCCCACTGTCCGATTCTGCTGCCATCTGCACAGGCTGCTGGCGAACCACAACACAGACAAGCAAAGTCAATGGGGAAGTCAGATTCATTTAACAACCGTGGTACTAACTTAACAACAGCAGGGATTCACTTAACTGTGACAAGGAAGGTCATAAAATGGGGCAAAACTCTTTTAACAACTGTCTCAGTAGTTGAAATTTTGGGCTCAATTGTGGTTGTAAGTTGAGGACTACCTTTATATGTACTTGTGTTTGTGTACATGAGGTTGATTTTGGTGTAATTGGCCATAGACAAATGGGCCTCAATTTATTTTTATAAATGGATATCATATTTTATAGGCATTTCATTCTAATTCATTCTTCTTGTGTTTATTATTTTTTTGTCTCTGTCCTTCATGGACAAAAGCATATCCCACCCGCATATTTATTTGGGAGGGTGGGCCTTGCACAGGACTTCTCCTTCTCTCTCTCTCTCTCCTCTTTCAGAAGTAGTCATCTTAAAATTCAAGGTTGCTTTTCTGTTTCATGGATATTATATTTCACTATTGATGCCTTTCTGATGTCCTCTCTTCAGGGGCCATGAGTGTTGCTAGGAAACCTCTCTCCCACCCTCCCTCCCCTTCCCAGGACTGTGTGACTGACACACAAGCCCTTCTTCCACTTTTCTGTAATGTCAGACTGGCGTGGTATCTGCAAAAGGAGGGAGGAGGGTTTGCATCTGTTAATGCCTCCCCCCCCCCCCCCCCCCCC
>BHFT01045896.1:0-55713 GCA_004320025.1 Laticauda laticaudata | reverse complement strand
CCCCCCCCCCCCCCCCCCATGATCTGCTGTACTCAGAACACAATCTCTGAATGGCAGTTTATGAAGAGTCTGGAAAACACCATGCTTAGTAGGTTTTATTCTGACGTTCATTTCTAAGTGTACATAGCTTCCTGTTTACAACAAACACCTCCAGAAATCCCTGTTCCATCAGAAAAATTGAGGGTTATCTCTACATTCTGTCTCCTGGTGTATCCTATAGTCTGGAGACATTATATTCTCAAATGCATTCATCCTCAGAAGGAAATGATAAATCTTCAGGGTAGTTTTAGCTCTCAGCTGAAATGAACCTTTCATTTCCTCAGCTTTTTTTTTCCCCTTGGGGAGGGAGGGTGTTGCTTACTAGTTGCAGATGTAGCAGCCATAGAGTTGAACGAAGCCAACTAGGTGGCCTTGTACCCAGATATTCTGTCTCAGCTTTAAGCAGAAGGCAATGGCAAACCACTTTTGAAAATCTTGCCAAGGGGGAGAGAGAAACTGCAGGGACTTGTCCAATCAGCTACCAGCAGCCAACATTGAGTTGAAGGCACCCCTCCTCCAAAAAAAGCTCCTGCTTAGAAGCTTTTTTATTTATTTATATCCCACCTTTATTACTTTCATAAACAACTCAAGGTGGCAAACATACATAATACTCCTATTTTCCTCACAGCAACAAACCTGTGAGGTGGGTTGGGCTGAGAGAGTGTGACTGGCCCAAGGTCACCCAGCTGACTTTCATGCCTAAAACAGAACTAGAATTCACAGTCTCCTGGTTTGTAGCTTGGTGTTTTAACCACTAGACCGACTGACTCTCAGATACATTGCAAAGCCATATTGAGGGAAAGAAGAAAAAGGAATTTTATTGACCTAAGATATATTCTATATTATCGGGTGTCACAAATGGAAATGGACCAAGTTTGACACTATCAGAGTACGAGAGAGATTTTCATATTTGATTCTGAGTTAGTGATGGCACTCCAATTGGTTCAGTTGCAGTTTTGCTGCAGAGATCACCATGTCAATAAAACCATTTATATTGTACCTTAGCAAGTTTCAGCCTCCCCCACCCCCATTCTTTAACATGTGTCTATCCCATTCTTTGGCTGTTGCAATTTATATGCAACGACCTTTCTTGCCATAACTGTTAAGTGAATAACTGCAATTTTTAGTAACATGGTTATAAAGCCCATGTCACACCGAACCAACGGATGCAAAGAGGATATAAAACGGACAAAAAACCTGGCCATCCGTTCGAAAATGCGATGTACTCACTGCCTCCGTTTGGCTTTCCTCTCTATCCGTCCAGCATCCGTCTATGGACGTTTCATCCGCCAAAAGTTTTGCTGCCTAAAACTTTTGCGCGGAAAATGTATCTAGTTCGTCCATCTGCATCCGCTACGCATCCGTTATGCATTCTGTTATTGCATCGCGCTATATCCGTTAGGCATCCGCTACGCATCCGCACAACGCGCATCTGCCCAGACGCAGGGAGGAGCGGAACAGACGCAGAACAGATGCCTAGCGATGCAGCACGGAAACAACAGCGTTTAAACGGAAAAAACGTGTCGCAAAGGGGACCTATCTCGGATTTAAGGATGTCTGCAGATGCCTACAGGATTCCTAGAGGATGCCTAGAGGATGGAAAGGGACACCTATACTGCCTATAAAAAGGGGGAGGAACTCGTCTGCATTCTCACTTTCAGACCAGCAGCCCAGCTGTGCAGACCTCTGCAGCCTTCATCTGACTCTTCCTCTTCCACAGCATCCAGTCATGTCCACTGTGGATTGTAACAAAGTCCTTTCGGCAGCCAACATCGTTCTGCAACAGTGCGAAGCCATCTGCAGGCTCTGTGAACTCTACTGCGAGAAGAAAAGGAGCCACCAAAAAGAGTCGGGTCCGAAGATGGTTTCACCAGAGAAGAGCAGAGGACGGACTGTACAACAAGCTGATGGTGAGCTCAGGAAACGAACACTCAGGCGTTCCAGAACTTCATGAGGATGCCTCCAGCCATGTTTGACGAAGTGTGTGCAGCGCCTGACACCTCAGGTTGACCAAGCAGAGCACCAGATTCCGCCCCAGCTGGAACCTGGGCTCAAGGTGGCACTCACTCTGCGCCACCTGGCCTCCGGGACTCCTACAGGAGCATGCAGTTACGCTGGACGGTGCCACACAACACCATCAGCATTGTGGTCAGAGAAGTGGTGCAGCCATCATCGAAAATACAAGGAGGAGCTCCTCCAGTTCCCCCACTGAAAGAAGGATGGAAGAAAGTTGCAGAGCCAGTGGTATCAGAGGTGGAACTTCCCCACACCGTTGGAGCCATAGGTGGCAAGCATGTGGCCTGCAAAGCGCCAGCCAGGTCGGGGTCCACATTATTTCACTACAAGGGCTTCTTCAGCATCGTCCTCTTCGCCATGGGTCGATGCTGACTACATTTCATGTGCATCGATGCTTCAGGCAATGGCTCATCTTCAGATGCCCAGGTATACAACGCCAGTGTCCCAAGAAGGCTGTGAAGGCAACCTCATCCTGGGCTTCCCAGATCCAGACCCCTGCCCAACGACACGCAAGATGTGCCTACTTCATCGTGGGGGATGACGCCTTCTCCCTCAGAACCTACCTCATGAAGCCCTACCGTCCACACTCCTCACCCATGAAGAGAGGATCTTCAACTACAGGCTGTCCAGGGCAAGGCGGGGGTGGAGAACGCCTTTGGCATCCTGGCCAACAGGTTCCAGGTACTTCTCACCACCATGCAGCATCGCCCAGAGACCGTGAGGAGGATCGTAGAAGCTTGCTGCATCCTGCACCATCTCATGCGCACCCGTACCAGTCTGCAGAACAGGCTCGTGGACTTCCAGCAAGGCAATGGGACATGGAGCCTGGGGAATGGAGACAAGGGCAAAATCTGATCGATATTGAGGATGTGCAAGGGCCCAACACAGCCTCACATGAAGCGAAGAAGCAGCGCAACTCCTGAAACACTGGTGCAACTCCCCAGCTGGAGCAGTGGAGTGGCAAGACAGCCGAATGGTAGATGCTTGATGATGCTTCCTTCAGCCTGTCTCATCACACGGATGAGATTGTTCCCTGTATGTTTGGTTGGCTTACAATGAAACAGGGCGTTTAATAAAGAGTTGTGTTTATGTTGACATGTGTGGATAATTATTACATTAATTATTGATAATAAAAGGGCCATAGGTGTGGCAGCTGGAGGGTGGACCATACAGTCCCACTATGCTTGCACTGGAGGTTTATCTATCCACTGCTATCTTAACCCATCCCACAAAGCATGCAAAGGCTTAAACCATTTCTAAAAGTTTCCACCAAGACGTTATTAAAAAAAGAAAATGGAAGCAAAGTGTGTGAATCATAAATAGACTTTATTAACAAGAAGCTATAAAACAAAAATGAGTCTCTCCACTCCTCTTGGTCGCTTCAGTCTCAGGGGTGAAGGGTCCAGGTGCTGTGAGGTGGCTGGTGCTGGAGTGCTTGTCATCAGCTCCTCCAGAAGCAGAAGCAGCAGAAGCGCCAGCCCAGAAGAGCGAGCCCCGTGCTGGCAGAAGCCCAGGAGAACCAGAGTGAGGCAGGGGGCGGGATGGTAGCCTTCCCTCTTGCCAGGGCTGGCAAGCAGATGGCTGAGGCTTGCTGTGCTTCAGCATGGTTGTGGGGTGCTGGGGTGGCAGGAACCAGGTTGCAGGAAGGCTGGCAGGGAGGCTGGCAGGAAGACACCAAAGGCTGGAAGGCAGGCAGACAGCAAGGCTGGCAGGCAGGCTGGCAGGCAGGCAGGCAGGCAGGCAGGCACCAAGGATGGCAGGAAGGCTGGCACCAAGCAGGCACCAAGGCTGGCAGGAAGGCTTGCCAGGCAGGCAGGCACCAAGGCTGGCAGCAGACGTGAACCAAGGCTGGCAGAAGGCAGGCAGCAAGGCTTGCAGGCAGGCTGGCAGGAAGGCTGGCAGCAAGGCTGGTAGCAAGGCTGGCAGCAAGGCTGGCAGGAAGACATGCAGGCAGGGCAGGCAAGGCAGGCAATCCGTCCGGCAGCAGGTCTTTCTCTCGAATGGCGACCTGCTTCCGAGCTGCTTCCGTTATATCCGCGTGGGCTTGCGCAATGCACCCCCCGCATGCCGCAATTAACGCCAGGCATCCGCTAGGCTTCCACTGTGCATACCGCTTCATCCGCTGTGCATCCGCTCTGCATCCACTGATCCGTTCCGGCGTCCGCTTCGGCTGAGGCCCCCCGGAAGCCCTGCGGTTGCGCCATCCGCCCCCATCCGCTTCCCTCTGCTGGGCTTCCATTCCGCTCCCTCTTTGCATCCTCCCTGCGTCCTCCCATGTCCGTGTTATCCACTCCGGTTATATGCAAATTTTGCCCCTTTTAGCGCGTGTAACACAATGGATGGAACATTTTGCTCGTCCGTTGTGTCCTTTTTGCATCCGTTGCCCGGTGTGACATGGGCTTAAAGTGATTCTGGCTTCCCCATTGACTTTTGCTGATCAGAAGGCCTCAAGAGCTGACCACATGAACCCAGGACACAAAAGCTGTCATACATATGAGTCAGTTGCCAAGCGCCTGAATTTTGACCATGTGGATGCTGCAACAATCATAAGCATGAAAAATGATCGTACGTCACTTTTTTCAGTGCCGCTGTAAATTTGGTCACTAAATAAACTGCTATGAGGACTATCTATATTCCCACCAAAGAAAGATCTCTCTGATCTGAATAAGAGTATAAACTAAGCATTTGGTTTTCATTGTGTGTTGACATTACAGCTGTCCTTGGTGCTATAGACTTCTGAATTGTTCCAAAAGTCAGACATTGAGAATATGTCACTCCTAGATGTCATAAATCTATAAAATTTCACCATCAACTTCAAAGCTAGCTCTGACTGAAATTCTGCCAGGCAATAAGAAACGATGTGAAAGTGTTAATTCCTTAATTTATCTTTGATCTATCCTTGTAGACCCTAAATCTGATTGTGGCACCGAGTTCAACAAATACCATCCCTGACTTCCCACATCATATTTAACAAGCAGTCCTTATGCTTAAAAATAGATAGACCATCCTTTAAAACATATAAGAAAAGTATCATAGTCCCACCCTTGAAAGACTAGTTGTCTCAGCATGATGTAGAATCACAACATCATAAGCATAGTTAAACTGTGTCAGGCTTTTGCTCAGGTGAATATGCATGCAAGATTCTAGTTGTGTAGAATTTTGGAAACTGTGTTAAGTCTAGGTTTGGATTCTAACTACCCCTTTTCTTTCCCTCACCACCACCCCTCACCTTTCAGGCTTTATCTTCCCTAGCTAAGATCATGAAAGAATGCTGGTTCCAGAGTCCCCCAGCAAGACTCACAGCTCTGAGGATTAAAAAGACACTGAAAAAACTCAGCAACTCCTTCCACAAACCCAAACACTCTCCTAACTTCTAGAAGCAGAGATTGGATTTCTGGCTCCTTGGCTCAAAGGAAGTTCAAGGTCATCCCTTCAAACTTTCCTGCTGGTCCTGGCCTCTGTCTGTGGCTTCAGTGGACCTCCTTTGAAACTTAACCAAGAGCTCTATAGCTCAAAGTGACCCTCTGCAAGGAAGTTTCACAGAACAGATGACAGCTTCTGGAATCCTTAATTTGTTCCTCTAGCAACAAAAGGGAGGAGGGGCCTACCCATGTCTTGCAGAATGTACATTAATATAAATACTCCCTGGATCTGTAATCTGACGCCAATCCGTCTCGCCACCAAAAATCCTGAAAAATGGGAGGGATCCCATTTGCAAAGAACACAGCTGCTATGCCCAAAGGGGTGGCTGCCTTTGAAATGCCAGTTAAGGATCATTTGCAAAGGTAGTGTTTAGATTGAATGTATAAAATCTGTTTGTGCCTCTAGCTGTGTGTGCATGCATGTGCATGCATGTGTATAGAGGAGCCATTTCAAAAGTGCCGACAATGGTTTAAAGGGATAGGCACAACTATGCAAGCCTTTATACTAGACGAATCTGAGACCACTATGGGGATATGACAGTTTTTTCTATGTGAACATGGAAAGCTGTCCAGATGGTCAATGTGATGTTGCTTTGCTTGTATGTAGTCTTGATTTTTTTATATATAAGCCAGAATTTTAGCAGCACAAGTCTTCAGAATGACTTTCCATCCTGTAACTGATCTTAGAACCAGTCCTGACTCGCCCTGTCATATAATCCCCAAACATGGTCAGTAGAAACAGGGTTTAGCAACCATGCTGAATAGAGCTGGCTTTGCTCTCTGTGGATGGAAGACAACTGCCGGTAGTGAATGAACACACACACACACACATCAGGGAATTGCACAGCAGATGTCCAAATGAAGTCAGAGACACTGACATGAATCTGTAGTTTTATATAAATAAATATACTGTATTTTACATCTATATTTGCAGCAAACAAGATAGTCAGACTAAAAGGAGTATCATGAAGTAAATCACAGGGCATACAGGATACACAGAAGAAAAAGACGGGAAACCAAACTCCTCCTTTACATCCACAGTATTCCATCACAGCATAGATTGCCTCACGCAGGAGCCAGCGCTCTCCAACCAATCTACTATAACTGTGTGTTCTGACTTAGTGCATGACCACACTGCTCCAGCTATTAAATTTAAATAGCTTAGCACACACATATATGATGCAATTTTTTTTCTGCATTTGAGCCCCACAAGAATTAAGGATCATCAACACTATTGTTCTGCCACTGCAGTTTTTCTTAGGAGCCCTCAAAGGTTTTAGGAAATTCAGAACCAAGGTGAATGTCCAGGAGCTGGATTTGCATACAACTACATCAATTGAATTTTGAGAAATTTCAGTATGCAGATGCAATATAAGGCAAAAATCTAACCAAATAAAATGATGGGAATTTCACTCTATTGATTTTAAGATGGGGGTGAGAGAAATGGGTCCTATCTAAAAGATAAGCTAGATCAAACATTACTGTTTCCACCTGATGTTGTTGTATTGCATGGATGAGTTACAATAGCTGTAAGCTTCATAAACCCTGTGCACAAAGAGAGTCCAATAGTTCCAGTAAAACTGAGATGAGTAGATTGCTTCTTGATATGCTGGATATATCTACAAGTGAACAAATTGCAAAGGCCAAGGCCTGTCCTTGTAAAATTACTTTGAATAAAAGGGTGGAAGGTGGAAAAAGTTTTCAACAGTTTAATCAGGCCCAACACTGAACTTCTGAATAGCCTATTACAAGATAAGACAAAACATTAACAGGAAAGCAATGGGGAAGGCCTGTTCATTCACAGAGTTGTACTAACATCTGCAAGGAATTAGCTTTCTATGCCATAGAAATGTATATCAGCATATAATATATGCAGGACAGCTAAGTAGAACTGAGTGAAAAACACATAACCTCATTTCATCAAAAGCCTTAAAATTGCTTAGAGATCATTACTAATTTGCACAGAAATTATTTTTGTATTTATTAAACATGCTGGGGGTGGGTGGGTGGAATAAGCAGCCTTTTGTCGTTGTTTGCAAAAAAGTTCTAAAATACCTGAGTCCAGACAAAGATTCTATAATGGGGAGAAGGATGAGAAGCACAAATTAACAAAAGAGAACAAAGAGTTTCAGGGGGAAAAACAACAGTGTTTTTTTTTTTTAAGAAAGCTACATCTCCACTCAGAGTTAAGTTGCTAGAGGAACCACTTAAGTCCCATTAGGACTAACAGGAGTCAAGTGTTCTAAATGAACTCCTAGATGGCAAGTAATAATTAAACTATGCCTTTTCTTTCAGCTCATGTGAACTAGTTTTAAAAAAGGAGGAAAAATGTATTTGTTGAGGGATACTGATATGTCCAAACAATCAGCTGAATTGGAATCTGAATCCAGAATTTCCTCTATCAAACATCTGCTTGTTGAAATTTTTTTGACATTTGTCATCATATACTTTAATAAGGCTGATTGAAAATATATCTATGATACTGGGAAGTTAGTCTCATTGATTTTCAGAAAATTGCATGCTTAATGCTTTTTGGCTTTTTAGATGCACATAGTATTTTATGTATAACCTAAAAATGTCAGGAATAAAACATACAGTAATAAAAAGGGCTTTGCGGATATCATATACTAATCAGAGGCAGGATTAGGTGCAGGATGCTTGTCAAACGCATGGTTTGTCTTGGGTTCAATCCTGATCTCTTAGATGAAGGTGGGAACGTTAATTCTCTGCAACCAAGAAAGAGCCACTGCTAGTTAATTTGTAGAATACTGAACTAGATAGCTTATGTCCCTAAGAGCTCAACAGCTGCCTGGTTTCATAGCCAATTGCTTTCTGACTGCAAACTGTTTATCCAGGATAGATGAGTATCCAAAATATTGCGGCTGGCTCCATGTTTTTAATAGTCTAGGAAGTTCTGAATTCCATGTAGCACAGGCTGGAATTTTTATCATGTTATTTGCCCTTTAAGAACCCAATCAATTTTCCAGCTTTGATAATGGATGTTGGACAAAGCTGCAAAATAGCACATTGATAAACTAAGAAAACACTATGTTAGATGCATCTGCTATTCCAAACCATCATCTCAGCTTATTTGCTAGCAAAATGGTGCCCCCACAGCCCTCCAATTGGCACAGAAGCTGAGCTGTATATTTATTTTAATCAGAAGCTTGCCCATGTGAATCAGTAACATATGTAGTAATAAGTCTATATATCCAAACAGCTCTGATCAAAAGTAATTAAGCATAAGCCATTCCATGTGCTGGAAAGAAGCCCTCATGTGCAGTCTCTAAACTCAGGGACAAGTCTCAGTCTAAGCTAAATCTGGATTTGATTTTTTAAAAACCCTCTGGTCTCCATAGCCACTGACACGGATAGCAGAAATGTGCAAGTCTGCAGGAAGAAAAATTTAGGTTAACTAGGCAGACAGGTACAATTTATAGCATGAGGATCACATCATGTATGTTTCTCTCATGCTTACGGGATCATAATTAGGAGCCATGATTTCTCCTTAGAGAATAGATGGCTTTTTTTCCTCAGCATTTATTCAGAAATTCCTGTTTTCTTTGCATGCCCATCCTGACATTTGACTGTTGAAGGGCCAATGGATATACATTGCCAAAGTGCTGTCAATATTGTTCATATAGTTTCTCACTGTTTACATTCTCTCTTCACCCTGTAAACATTAGATAACACTGAAAATAATTAGGCATTCATAGTTAGATTTACAACTCAACTGTGAATGAACCCCGTGCACAACTCTTATACAATGTCCATAATTTCCTAGTGAATATGTGAAATTTTGGCATTCATGTAATGTACGCACTTGTGTCTCTGTTCAGATGCTGATTAATATTGAAAGACAGATGGACTCTTACCGCTGATAATACGCCAATAGTTGTTCTAGTCTTGCGCAATTACATTAACACAAGATATAACTTTTGTTCGGGGTCAGACAAAGTGGTACCCCCCCCAAGCCCTCTGTTCTACCTGATTTTTATGCTTTTTTAAATTTAAAAAAATACTAGAGAATAGGAAACAGGCATGCTGCAATGCAAAGCAAAATGCTCTAGCACCATATTAATTTGGAGCAATGCCTTTGGGTCCCATAAAGGCGCACTGGGTGAGTAGAAAGTACACTGGGGGTGGGGAGTTTGTTCTCTGGCTAAATGAGCATTTGGGGGACTACCCTTGCTCATTGCAGCAGCCTTTATCAAAACAGGCAAGTCCGACTGGGGGCCCTTTGGGGAGTAACGCTCATCAAGTGCTCTCAACATTATGAATGCACCCCTAGGCTGAGTCCAGCTCCCTACTTGGTTAAGGGAACCTCGGTCTGTCTGAAGCCCCTGAGCAGAGAAAGCCCATACACAGTGGTTTCATTGTCTCCCTGCAGGGAACCTTGTCAGGGGCCCTGTCATACTTCTCGTGCAAACTTTGATCTTCCAGCATTTGTGTAGCCTGAATAATTTCAGTGATAGTTGGCTGTTCTTTTATGGGCCTTTTCAGCCTTCTAATAAACTTCTGGTTTTCCTTAATCCAGTAAAGCTGTAATTGCATTTGCTTGGGAATAAATCTCCTTGAACTCCGCAACCCTAACCCTGAGAAAACGAACAGGCTGTAAACCCACTCTGAGATATGATATGACTGCTGCATGTTTTATTAAAAATCTTTTCTGTTCAGCTTTGAGTTTAAAGGGGCAAATAAATTTACTTATCAAGAACAAATCCCACCACTATAACAAGTGCTTACATTTGAGTTGACAGGGATAAGACTATCCTCTAATTTATGGATATTTTGTTGTTCCATACAAAAAGCTGCAGGGATTTATATCCCTCCCCTCCCCCCCTTTTTTTTCCTATAATAAAATCTGGAAGAAACTGTGAAATCCTAAGATGAAAAATAAAGATGAGGCATCAGGAAAGAAACCTGTTACTGTGGCAATGCTGAACACTTTTGTCATTAGCACTAGCAGAAAAAATGAAGAAGCAATATTGAGGCCTCATTACTAATGAGCTATGATGATGCTTGTTTTCTAAACTAGCCCCAGCTTTCCCTACCTTGCCTTATCTTCACTTCTAAAACTAGAAACTAATAGAATGACATTGGCCTTTACAACACAAACTCTATTATTTTGTTCTAGAATGCAAGAAAGAAGTGGGACTCTAATTGTTGCAAACTTAAAATCCTAGTGATTTCTATCCAATCAAATGGTGAGGATGCTGGCAGCTTCAATTCAGCAACATCTGGATGGCTCCACTTTGCTCTATTATTATTAATAGACATAGTCTAAATGTGCTATTTAATTTACAGGATAGGCCTTTTCTGATGCAGCATGAGTATTTACAGATTTTATGGGAAGGGAATAAATAATATGTACTGCATGTATGTTTTGATTAAGAAAAAAATATGGCTTGAAGGCCATATTCAAGAGCAGATTACATTCTGATTAAGCAGATCAACTCTTCAGCCACTGGAAATCAATCTCATTGTTTAAACAAGACTATAGTACAGACTCAAAGTATCCTGCTTGACCCAAGCTTTTATCAGCCAAACTACTACAGCTAGAATTCCAGGAGTTTCCTGTTGATAGCAGCGACAAATTCAACCCCTCCATTTTTAAAAAAAGAAATCAACCGAGACAGAGATGAAAGAAGCACATAGGCCATAGATTTTGTTGAAATGACTCTGGTATAAATCTATGATAAAAATCTGAATGTGCAATTACATTTCCTGGAATATGTTATTTCCCCACTTCTTTCTCACTGATTCCAGTAATATTGCAAAATATAATAGTGTACATGAACTGAAAGTGACCTATTAGATAATTGTTAGACTTAAAAGCCCTTTACCAAGGAAATATACTGCATGCCTTGGCTTGTTAACAAGGAGGGCAACAAGGACCATCCCAATGATAAAGCTGTCAAAATCCCTCTCTCACATCTCTTGTTCAAGAACAGACATTATCATTAGATAATTAAAAGTGGCCTTGGGAGTTCAGTTCAACTGAGCAATACAATACATAAATACATGGATTTGAGAAGTTCCAAATTATTCCCAGGCCAAACTCATTTGATAAGTTGCTTTCAAAGCCTGAGCAGTCTGCAATTCCCAGAATTCCCAGGCAGCATAACTATTGTTGAAAATTTAAGAGATGAAGATTACATGCCAGTATCCGGAGTGGAAATTGATACCTCCCACTGTCAAAGTGTTACCTCCCTCTCAAAGTCACATCACTATATGCAAAAGCACATGTAGGCTGCTAGCAACAACTACCTTCTAGAAGTGTCATCCCCAAACCTGGAGCGCTCCAGAAACATTAGACTCTGCCTAAACTTCATATGTACCATGACAACTGGAAATTATAACAACTGAAGTCCATCACATCTGCAGGTAATTGTTGGGAAAAGCAAGGTAAATTAGATATTTTCTCTATCAATATAGAAACTCTTATTAGTTTCTCAAACAGAAAAGAAACTGAGACAGGAGTTGATTAAACATGATCACTAAAGTAATATTACTGTTTGATATAGTCCTTTTCTAAGTCTATTTACTAGTCGGTCCCCATGACTTGGGTGGAGATTTCTCCTGGACTAAGGATAGATAAAAAGTGCAGTTGGAAACTGTGCTTGGGAATTATTCACATGTATCTTTCTAGTAGCATTTGATCTTGTGGAAGCTTGTTGCCACATTTAGAATTTTGAAGATATGTCATCAGTCTATTTACAAAATGATTTCATACTGTAGTGGAGAGAATGATGGTGGTGGTGGTGATGATGATGATGATTTCCCACTCTTCTCCAGAATTACATCAAAACTCCCAGTACTAAGCCAGAGATGAGAAATCACAACCAACAAGGAAGGATGTTGGATTGTTTCTCAACGTGCTAACTCTTCTGAAAGAAATAGGTCCAGGGTGAATGATGCATTTGCTTAAATAGGGAAGCCTGAATTGAATAGATGAAAAAGAAGTTTCTCCACATATTAATTTGTAATTCTTAAACCAGTATAAGTCTAAGATAATAGTCAATTTGAAAGGGCAGGTGTGTGTGTGTATGTGCGTGTGTGTGACTTGGGATCCTTTGACATCAGCACATATTCGTTTGAAAGGCTAGCCTCTCATAGTGTTTGTGTTTAAACTTCACACTATGGCACAAAGCAATATGATTTGTTTTCTTTTGGATCCATGTGCTTATATGAATCCAAATGCATCTTATATGATAAGCAAACACTAAAACAGCAAAATATGTGAACTGTCCAAACTGACTTCTCACTTATAGAACAAGCTGTTTTCCTAAAAAAAAATTGGAGGGGAGGGTAAGAGACCTGGTTGATGTGATTATTTGAAATATTTTCCCCAAATTCTTTGGTTTTTCTTCACATAGCATGCTTCTTTTTCAGGCATCCCTGGTCTGCAACCCCAGAACATCTCCTGGCAAGAGTCATGCAGCTAGACAGGCTCTCTGACTTAAGCTTTGGGGCTCTGGTGTAACTCTGTCCAAATGCACGCTGACTACAAATTCCACAAGTGAATCATGAGCTGAGCTTTCAGAAAGAATTTAAGATAGGGATTTTCTAGAAGGCAACTGCTCCAACAGCACATCTACTTCCCAAGGGACCAGCAGTAGCACAATATACAGAAATTAATGTGGAACTCCAGGTCTCAAAAACAGAGCAAATGCATTTTCAGCGCTAACCCATATGGATATATGCATTTCTGAGAAGCCCCCAGTATGGCTTGAAAGGACTCAAAGACCCAGGAGCTCTCCCCAGTTTACCCTCCTGACTTTAACACAACTCCCTGATCAGTTCAAATGTTGAGTATCTGAAAATAGCTCTTCAGAGTTAGGGATATCCAATGTCAATGTGTCTGCATTTTACACACCATCAACTGTTCATGAAGCACTTAAACGTCTGAATCCTACTAACACTATTTTAATTTTATGGTGATTCTAATTTTATTTGAAATGAAATTATTTTCAAGCCCATAAACTAATGGTAAGAAAATTTATTTACACAAACAGTGTCTTTATCAATTAACATATCAGTTAACATAGAAACAATTACATGCTCCCTTGGATACATTTAAACATATGACAAACTACCTATTTTTTGCAAAAATTACACATATATAGCATCCTATCTTTTTCTTTTTCATGTAACAAGAGCCTGATATTCTGCCCTGAGGTTTATATACCATGCTAAATTGTGGTTTACTTTAACAATTGCTTATTAAATAAACTACAGTGACTGAATTCATTCATTAGACTTAACAAATAATTCCAACAGAAGAGTGCATATATGTAGCTCAGGGTTGAACTGTGGAGTTCTTGGTGCTCTCTGAGTTTGGTAAACAGAACCAAATCATCTATCAAATACAATAATAAATATGTTTGCTGGACATTTCAATTTTTAGTTAACATTTTCCTATCCAGGGAGTGCACTATTTCATTATTTCTTGATCCCTATCTAGGGCATGCAATATTTCAATATTTCCTGATTCAAAACACAAAGTCCTTCACATATGCCTCACCACGTTTTTTAGTCATATGCCAAACAGTAACAATTTGTGCATGCGAATAAGCAAGGATGCATCATGAGAATGGTATTCAGTGGAGTTTCACAGTGTTCTATCCTGGGCTGTTCATAGTTTTATTAGTGACCTGGTTGAAAAAGTTGAGGGGATAGTTATTAAATATGCAGATAACACAAAATTATGAGTAGCAGTTAGAGAAACAGAAGACTCTAAAAGACAGGCTTTAATAGTAGGTCAAAATGAACAGATGAAATCTTGCAGGTAAAATATATATTTAAAAAATGAAAGGTATAAGCTTACAATAAGAAAACAGTAATAAATGTAAGAAGGATCTGGGTGTTTTAGTAAACCACAAGTTAAAACAGAAGCCAGCCATGTAATGCTGCTGCTAAAAATGCATATAATATGTTGTGACACATTCATTTTCATTCAAAAGAAATCATTGTCCTACCCTACTCTGCATTGGTCAGGTTCCACTTTGAATACGGGGTCCAGTTCTTGGGCCCACATTGGGAAACTAGTACAAGTTTAAAAAGGGGTCACCAAGATGATGAGGTGGTTGGAAACCAAGTCCTATGGAGAACCATGAAGAAACCAGATATGTCTGGAAGGACAGACACTTACCAATCAATAGACAACTAAATGGTTGTCACAGAGAAGAAAAGGAGTATCATTGTTCTGAAATTACAGGTTAGGAATTTCCTGACAGTAAGAGCTGTTTAACACTGGAGGTGTTCAGATAGAAGTTGGAGAGCTATCTGTCTGAAATGCATTGGTGATTAATCCTCTTGCACCAAGTAAGAGTTTAGAAGTATCTGCAAATGTAGCTTAGCTGCAACTATTTAATCATTATGGTACAACTCGAGCAAAAAAAAATAAAAAATCATATCATACCAGATAACTAAATAAGCCTATTTTTTAAAGAAATCATCCTTCATTGATTTTGATGAACTGGCTTTTGAAATCATTTCAAGTGAAAAGAGAATTTCAGAGATTTTCTTGGTCTGCTGTGGTCTTAACACTTACAGTTACAAAGCGGCTAAAGTTCTCCATGAATACCTTTCTTTATGCAATCATGGGGGTGGGGGATACCGCCTGACTTCCCATACTTTTATTATATCCCAAGGGAGGACAGCATGAGGAAGATCCCTGGAGGGGGAGCATTTTTTGATACCCAGTGCTTGACCCCTGAGAAGGGCTGGGCTGACCATTCAGCCCTTCAAAGGTCGTCAGGATGTATCTTTTTTCCCCCAAGGAAATCCAAAGAAATCATCTTGCATGTTTGTTGGAGAAATATGAAAGATCAAATCATACCCAACATGACTGTGTCATTTCCCCACAATCACTGGAGCAACGTCCTTTTTAACTGAGCCGCCTGATAACACAGCAGAGCACGGGTGTCTGTGGGCACAGAGAGCGCACGCGAGGCAAATTTTATCGCCGCCAACCAATCGTGCAAAATGTATTTTTCATCGAAAGGTATCTGATGCGAGACTGAACTATAAATAAGGATCAATAATAAAATATTCTCCGCGTTGACCCTGCGGGGGGGGGGGGGGGGGNGGGGGGGGGGGGGGGGGGGGGGGGGGGGCTTCCAATCGGTGCGTGAGCGAAACGGAGCCCGAGACACCAGCTCTTCCCCGGGGTCTTCCAAGCCCTGACACGGCGCGCTTCGGGGAGAGCTCGCTTTCCGAGATTCCGCCACGCGGTGTAGACACGCACGCTTTCACACACTCTCTCTCTCTCCCTCACACACACACATATACCCGTGTCCTGAAAGGTAAAGCAACGCTCTCCAGAGACGCTCACCCATTAAAACAAAAACCAAAAAAACCAAAACCAAAAAAACAACCACACACACACACACACACACCCCCGTTACCCGCCTTCCTCCCACTCCGGGCACGCCTCGCTCGCTCTCTCTCTTCTTTGTGTACCGCCACGGATTTACTGTCGGAGGATAGTTTACCCTGTCGCTCCGCTTCCCTCCCTTCCCCTCGCCTTTAACGCCCCAGCGCCACATCCCCTTTAAAACCCGGCTGGCTTGTCCTCCTGTGAGAGCTCGCTCAGCCGCGCGCCCCCTCTCTCTTCCCTCCTGATGTCGAATTCGGCTCGCGCTGCCGCTGCCTTTGCCGCCGTTGTTATTCGCGTCTCCTCGGAGCCCGCGTGAAAAGGGGCGACCGCGAGGCTGCTCTCTCTCTCTCTCTCTCTCTCTCTCTGCCTCCGGCGCTGCCGCCGCCGCCAGGGAGCCGTTGCCATGGCGGGGGGGCTGGCTCGCGCTGCACTCCGCGCCCTCCCCCCGCCCGTTGGGCTGGCGCTGCTGGCGCTGGTGCTCGGGGGCCAGCGGGGGGCCCAAGGTGAGCGTCGGTGAGGTGGGAAAGGAGCCTGAAGCCAACATGGCGGCCAGCGCTCCGGCGCCGGGCTGGGCGTGGGAGGGTGAGGGAGACCCCCGCCCCGAGCGGGAGCCTTGGGAGCACCTTCGCCCAGGTGTGTAGGGTGGCGGTCTGCGGGAGCGTGAAGGTGCTGCCGCCATGGCTTCCCAGGCCTGGAGGCGGGTGAGGGGTAATCGACCGAGAGTCGGAGAGAATGAGGAAGTCGTCTCCCTTTTTCGTTCCCTCCGCCAGTATCCTGCCCTCTTCCTGAAGCCTTTCCCCACGGGGTCGGTTGAGGCGGGGAGGGGAGGGGTGTCCCGTGCAGAGGGCTTTGGGGCTGAGGTGCAGGGCCAGCGCGGGCTGGAGGTAGCGAGGTGCATGCAGGGAACGGGGAAGGTATGGCGGATAAGATGATGGAGGTGTGGGGGAGGAGAGGCTGGAGTTGAGGAATATTCTGGTAATTGCGGGTGGCATAGAAAAATCTTGGTTTGGCAAGGCAACCGTCAGAACGTGTGTTTTGCTTTTGTTTCATTTTGAAGCTGGGGGGGGGCGGTTTGCTTTGCTCTTTTCGTGGTCTTCAGTTCTGTGCCTGGGATGCTTTTGATGGGGTTGATGGAGATCACATGGCCACGAAGCCAATGAGACTCATTGTTTTCATGAACTGTTGCAGATCACATTTTGTGATTAGCAGTTTAAAAAAAGCAACAACCCTGAATGGATACTGTAGCGTTGACTTTTAAAAAAATAAATAACAAAATTCTTAGTAAACAGAAACATGGTACCAGAAAGATGTATTAGGTTTGAGTTCTAAACCTTTTAAATAGGCTGTAAGCCAGTGGAGCTTTTCAAGCCTAATGACTGAAGGTTCAGCTTTGCTGTCTCAAATAATAATAATAATAATAATCCTCAACTAGGCAAAACTTGATTGTTTTTGCAGACTTCTTTGCTAATATTTGTTTATAATATATTGTTTATATGTAATATAAAATATATTTCAAAAGAAAAGTGTAGGATGCTGCCTTAAAGGGCAAACTGTAAATATAGCTTTTGATGAGATATCTTTTTATCTATAGATACTTCCATTAGCTGTCAAGCAAAATTAAGAAAAGTGAATGGCTAGAATTCTATTATATAAAGGCAGTCCTGTTTCTGACATGTTAAAAACCTGTGTTGAATTTAGTCTCGGTGAGTTTTGCCATATGGGTAACCTGGCTGGCTGAATATGTTCAAATTACTTGGTCAATTTGTAATGAGTTAGTCTATATTAGCCTTCAATTTTTCTTTCTCCCTGATAGCATGGATGACCAAAATTATGATCTGATTTACACTAATTTAAGTCTGGGTACAGTTAAATCTCTTCATGGAAGATTATCTGGAATTTACCTAATATGTGCTGCATTGTATTTTACTTTGGGGGAAAGAGTATGAATCAAAGCATTTAACCACTTTTAGAGAAACAAAAGTAAACATGATTTATATGTGGAGTATAGAAAATGAACGGAGAGAAAATACACTCATGGATATGTTGGGATTATCAAGAAAGCTGAGGATGGAAGCTTCAATACAGGCAAAAGAAAGATGCTACCTCACACTGTACAAAATGAGGACCAGCAATTTGGATAGGTTAATTCATGGGGATGGGGTGAGGGTAAATAATTTATGTTAGTATGGCTATAAATTTAAAGATTCAGAACTGATGCCTTCTTTACCATGTACTGAGAATATATGGGAAGTACTGCATTTATGTTTTCTATGGGCATCTTACTGGGTGTTGTGGAAATACACTTTTAGACTGAACCACTTTTGCATGCTTATGCTAAGGATTGAGGAAGGTCTGTCTGTTCCCAACCAAACAGTGCATTTATGATAGTCACAGTTCAGAAGGAAGTAACAAGAAGCAAAGAAAAACAAGATTGGTCATTGTCACATTATTTTCACTTAGTGATTGTTTCATTTAATGATTCAGTTATTAATGAGGACTACCTCTTATGAAAAGAATGTCATTTTAAAGAAATAAATTTATATTATATAAAATTGTTTCAAAACAATAAAATTGTAGTCTTGAATATGTTGGTTTTACCAAATTCAGTAACTGGGTTCATACATCATCCTAAGACATAGTTTAACATTTACTTTTTTCCATAGGTCACTTTTGACATATAGTACAAAGTCAAAATCAGACTTCTAATGTTATTCTTTAAATTGAAGATCTGCTTTTCTTACAAATATGTGAAAATAACAAGCAGTTTCAAAAATAAAATCAAGATGGTCAGCCACAAATATATTAGCTATATAACAGATACAAATTCAATTAGTCTTAGAATGTTTAGGATTTCATCCTGAAATGCTTGTTTCATATGGGTTTTTGTGAGTTTAGCAAACAAACTAGCATTATGCTATCTTGTCTCTTAAAGATAAATTTCTAGCAAATATTTTTTTTAAAAAAGCTAAAAGTTATATGATTAATAAATTCAGACCACAAGATATTCATAATCAGATTTTGGGGATAGTGACAGTAGTAGTAGCTATCTAGCATGAAATATAAAGATTTTTTTTCTTTTTTACTTTATAAGTCTCTTCAGTAGCCTTTAATTCCTTCAGTAACTGCCTGCAAGAATGGCAGAGACTATAGTGAATGCTCTCTTTCTAAGAAGACCTAGAGATAAGATATTCAATTGTTTTAGATAGGATAAATTATTTTTAATAATTTTAACTTTAATTACACTTAGGTGCCCAACAACAGATGAAAGTGAATTTTAGAAAATTACGGGTGCATTTATAGTTAAATAGCTGTCTATGAAAGTCCTCACGCAGATGAAGAAGTTTTGTCTTTGGTATTTCAGACTCCTTGGAAAAGCTTATATTGATTTCCTTGTAATTTATGCTTGTTCAGAAAGATAAACAGGAATGGGGAAATTGACTTGATTATTCTTCGATAGCTTTGTTTGGGTAGATGATTGTTTCCAGGAAATGCTGCTGTTTATTTTTATAATGTTTTTTGATAAAGTGCATGTGTTTCTGCAATGACTATACAGGCGTGTAAAACTATGCAAACAAAGCTTGATATATTTATCAGTGAATGAGATCAAGGAAGGAATTAATTCTGCCCAGTTACAGGTGAAGGGTATCAGTGAGTGAAAGTTATTTACAGGATGTATAGTAAACAGCAAGAACTGTGAAAGCTTATTCTTTCAGTTGTGTATTTACAGGCATAATGTGCTTTTTGTTCCTTGCAGAGAAGGGCAGTTTTTAAACTCATTCTGGTTGCACTAGGTATATAAGGTTTTTTAAAAGTGCAAATTTAAACAACTTCAATATACAAAATATAGTTCAGGTTGAGGGTTCCTCATTTTGATTTCACATGATGTTTTCTTATCGTATGATTAAGGAAGCTTTATGATGAAAAATCTACTCCCTTCAAGAAAAAAATTAAAACATTTTGTACTATATTTTAGTAATTCTTAGAAGATGGATGTACATAGCTCAGATTGGTTTTGAATAGAACAACATAATTTATGCTTTATACCTTTCCAAGAAAGGTACCATTTAAATGGAGGCTAAGTGCACTGTCCCAAAAAGCAGTGATACTTTAAAAACAACAATAATTCAGCTTGACAGGTAAATTTCTATTTCCCCATTTCTGGCAACTGGGCAGTTTGTGTACTATTGTGAATGAAGGCTTTGATGGGAGTGGCCTCAATTAAAACATCTTACAATATTCAGGGACTGTGGAAGTTGATTACCTTCTGCACAAATCAAGTGGGTTTATTATCATTGATTCGGAGTTTTTGCATTTCAAGAGGGTAGATAATAAAGGGATACCTTCTATGAGACCAGCTAAAAGAAGTCTGTTGAAAGACAATGAAAACTGACATGGCAGCCCTGTTGTGATTTTTAGGCATAACTGCTGGGATTAAGAAACAATAAAACTGGAATCTATTCCTGAGATTCAGGAACAGCAATACCTGTTGGTAAAATTTATTTTAAAGAAAATGATTTACTCATCCAAAAGATTATTTATGTAATTGTAAATAAGACCATCCACAGATGAGCCAATCCTCAGAATTTCAACTGAAATACTGTGAAATATGTTTCACTTGCATATAAGCTGATCCATGAATTTTTAACCACAATGACAGGCAGGAAACTTCAAACTGTTAAAATCATTTACAAAATTGCTTTTTTAAGGCTGTGATGGACTTTAAAAAATCTGAGCTATTGACCGCAGATAAGACATCTCAAAATTTGGTTTGCCTTTTGAAACCTAAAATTCTTGCTTATCAACAAATATGTATTAGGTATAAACAAAAAATTATTGGAGTTTTACTATAGACAGAATATGTATAAAAAAGGAAGTAATGTTTTAGCACTGTTCTGTGTTACACTTTTTTCTGACTGTGTGTGTGAGTGTGTATGTGTATGCAGGAGTCCTGTTTCTACTGATTTTAGATTCTGATAGATGCTTTTCATTTTAAAAAATTAAGATGAAGAATGCTGAATAGAACTTTGTACAATATAAAGCTATCATCTGCTTGTACATTGGCTTTAAGTTTAAAAAGAGGAAATCTAAAAGTTATTTCAAGATAATTATTAATATAACTCACACTATTAGCTCTATGAGCTAATGAGTGCATATAACTCTACAATTCAGAAGTATTCAGAACATTCAACATCTAGATTGAAAGGATATGCTTTTGCTTGTCATGTCCCACTCTTCTCAGTTCTGGTTTTATAGAAATTGGGTACTGCTAAGTTAATTTCATCCTTCATATTTATAAACTTTAATCACAGAATGTTTTAAGTCCAATATAAATGTTGAGTGGGCTGCATTTAACTTGACTTCCTCTCATGAGCTTTTTATTGGAGATTTGCTGCCAGATGCAGTTAATAGCTTAGAATGTTGCTTAAAGATTAACAGGCAAATATTTAAAGAAGAGCTAAAATACAAAAGTAATATTTCAGTAGGCAAATTATGTAGACCTAAAATGAAGATGCCTTGGAATTATTCAAATGAATAGATAGGTTGTAGCAAGCTGTGGTCCACTTGTTTGACACAGCTGCAGAAGTCTAAATAGGAGGGGATGTGAGGGTGGCGGCCTATGAAGAGGAGCTTAATAGATAGATGTATCTGCTCTTAAATGAAACCTATTTCTGTTTATTTGCTGGAGTAATTTTAAAGACCTCTCAAGATGCAACCTTATATCAATTAATTGTGGATAAGCCACAAAACACAGTGGTTCTTTATTCTCAGGCGTATTTGTGTTTATCTAGAATTAAAAAGCAGAAGATAGGGACTCTGGTTGACACCAACTTGTAGTTTTTATTTAAATTTGTCATTGTTCTCAGTTATAGTAACATTTCTAAATCTTGGATGTGGAAGATTATGAAGGTTTTTAAGGTCCTTTTGCCATCTGAAGCTTAATTAATACTTGGCAACGAGAAAAAGAATGTATTCTGTCACAACTAAATTCCATTCCTGAAAAAGCTTATTAGGCAGCAATATATTTGGCATTGTGAAGGTTCTTATCCAGGTATTGCACAGTGACTTGTAGCTGATTTTAGTCATGTGATGATTTAATTTTAAACTATTGATTTCTTTTGAGTACTCTTGCTGAATATTTTTTTACTGAATTTTATCCTATTTAATGTATGGTATTTTAAAATCAATGCAACTCAAAGGCACCTTTTTTACTGGACAGATAGTTTTAAATGTATCAATAAATAAAATGTTTTGTTTATTGAAAAAAGAAAGAGAAAAAGGTGAGAATGGCCTTTATTTCCCCACCCAAATTTGTGTCATAACAAGTTGGTGTTCTGTCTGATTAAAGTACAGTGTCAGTTCATTTCAGCAAAAATGCATACCTTGTAGATCTCTTGTATAAGAACAAAGCTTTCATTCTGAGGCTCTGAAGCTTAATGTTAAGCTTGTTTAAACAGCTTCTTCAGGGGTTGGGTCTGACTTGCAGCAGAATGTCAGACATAAGCATGCCAAACAGATATAAATACAATTCACAACAAGTTTGTCTTGCACCTTTTTTTCCAGTGCATCTTATCAAAGGTGTAGATAAAGATCTTAATCAGCAAGCTCTCCTGATGATATCCAACCAGATTTTTTATTTAATTATATTAGATTATATACTGAGGACTTCTACCTCCACCCTCTATTTAACTGCTAGAAAAAGTATTTTTTCAATTTTGCATTTGTGTAGGGTTAGGATTTTTTAATGTTGGACTTGCTCAGACAACCTCAGCTCCAGTCTGAATCATTTTGTTTAAAAAATATGTAGACTTGCCTCATACATGCCTGTTGATTTATGAACATTCTCCAAGCTGAAATAATAGGGAGTCTGCTAGTTTGGTTTTAATGATGCAAAAAGATTCTTTCTCAGTCACTACCTAGGACTTGAAATGCCAAAATTGTCCCAGTGCTTTTTAAACTGGTATTTGCTGGTCATCACTTCTTTCCTGGAAGGGTTGAAACTGATTTAGCTGATTGCTTCTTTAGATCGCCAGTACAAGATGATGTAGACAAAGGAAGAAATCTCTTTCCATTGCCAGTTTGGGATATGTATTTAGCATTTCTTAAATTCCTAAGATTGTTGTACAAAAATTAAAAGATAAGATGATATCTGTCCGCAGCTTCAGATTCTAATAGACATAGTGGAGAAGGAAGGAGATGGAAAAAAAAAAGTTTTTGAGCAACCGCTTCTTTACTGATCATTCTTCCTGGGTGAAAGATGGTGCTTTCATTATCCTTACCAATGCTTTGTACCAGGGCAGAAGCCCAATTCATGCACTTATCTTCTGTGGAGGCTTAACACCTTGCTTTCTGTTAAAAATCCGGATACATTGTGGTAGGCAAATATACAACAAAAATTGTTTTGGAATACAGAGCAAACTTTCCATTCTGTGGTACATTCGATGCATGTTAATTATTGGAAGTGGAGTTCATAGTGCTTCGGGATCATTAGGTTATGGGAAGGCTGCTCTAGAAAGTCTACATGTCCTCGATTAATAACCACAATTGAGCCCAACATTTGTTGCTAAGTGAAACACTGGTTAAGTCAATTTTGCCTTATTTTACAACCTTTCTTGCCATTGTTGTTAAGTGAATCTGTAGTTTAGTATCATGGTTGTTAAGTGATTCTGGCTTCCCCATTGATTTTGCTTATCAGAAGGTCACAAAAGGGGATCTCATGACCCTGAGACACTGTAACTGTCATAAACGTGAGTCAGTTGCCAAGCTACCGAATGTAGATCACATGACCATGGAGATGCTGCAATGGTTGTAAATGTGAAAGACAACCATAAGTCGCTTTTTTCAGTGCTGTTGTAACTTTGAACGGTCACTAAATGAACTGTTGTAAGTTGAGGACTACTTGTATTGTTTTTAATTTGGCATCTGCAAAATACTGTGTAATTTTGAGACTGAGAAAAGTAAGATGAAAATAATAGGAAAAGGATACTATTTTTATCAATCCTACCTATAGAATTATATTTCAAGTGTACATGTTATATTTGAAGTATACATATCTTACATTCCTTTTATTACTAAGAGTCTGTTTTCATGTGGAAGACTTTTTGTACTTGATGCGGATATAGTGGTTAACCTACCCCTAAATGTGGATTATGGTGATGTATTTTCCCCCCTCCAAATTGTAGACTAAATTTTTCAGAACTGATAAATGTATACTGTTTCCCAGTCATTGGCTGCTAGGCAAAGCTCTGGTTAATTATTAGTGGTATTTTGAGTTGCATTTGTGCCCCACCTTATTTTCACTATTAAATCGAGACTAGGATAGTTTTCTTAGTCACTAAGACGGAGCGGAGCCATCAGAAAATATTTAACTTTACCATTTCTAGTTAAAAGGAACAGCTTGGGTTTTATTCCTCTTCCATGGAAGAAACACTTCTGCACTTTAGTCTGAATCTTTAATACTATTGCAATCAGTAGTTTCTACTGCTTTTGATCCTTATAACTATATTCATGGGCTTCCAGAAATCACATTTTTGTGTCTCTTAAGCTTTCTATTGTTTCATGTTAGTCTACCTTTTTTGTTTATTTCCAAATGTGAATATTTTTTTCACACACATTCACATTTTATATATAATTTTTAAAAAATATTAGGAAATTCTTAATTTCTTTTCTAAAATATTTCTTAAATTTGTTAAGTCAACCAAGCAATATTGAAGCTGGTAATTTTTTTCTAATGAAATTTGCAGTATTAATCATAATCTAAAAGATACTTTCAAGTCTAATTTGACTCTTAATGATTGCATCCATGCAGTTCCTGGGAGGTGTTTTGTAAGTGGTTTGTCATTACTTTCTTCCAATCAATAAGTTTTTCAAATTACCAAATAACTTTACAAGAAGTCCGATCCAAGTATAGCCAGCATTGTTTGGCTTCTGAGCTTTACTATGATTACTTAGATTGTATCATTTGCCCATAGCAAAATATGACTGGAGAGTCAATTTGGAATAGTGGTTAAGGCATCAGGCTAGAAACCAGGAGACCATAAATTAGGCACAAATCCAACTGGATGACCTTTGCCAATTACTTTCTCTCAGCCTAGGAAGGAGTCAGTGGCAAATAACTTCCGAAAAATCTTGGCAAGAAACTTCAGGGGCTTGAAGACTTCAGACAGTCTTCAAGAATTGGACACAAATAACATTTTATTATAAAAATGGTTCGATTGGGAAGAAATGAGATAAAGAATGTTATGTTTTTGAACTCGAGAGCCCATGTAGGTTTGTTTAAATGCTTAACTCTCCACCTTCATATGAGGTAGAAATCCTCAACAAATCAAACAGGATGAGCTGAGTATATGTGTTGCAAAAGGAAGAAAGGACAGTGGAAACCAAATTGAGCATATAAATCGTGTGATAGCTGATGCTTACGATTTGGTGCCTATTATATAGGTATCACCCAGATTAAATCATCTGCTGCTATATTCTGTGCTAACTGAAGTTTCCAAGCAGTTGACAGTCCCAAGTAGTATGCATTATGGTGCTCTAAGCACAAGGTAAGAAGGACATGAGTGACAGTTGCTAAGGCATCCTATTCCAAGAAAGATTATTGCTGGAATACTAGATAAAGTGAGGCAAAAGTTCTGGCCATAGCTTTCACCTGGTGTTCCTACTGAAGCTGTGAGTTCAAAAGAATTTTTGGATCACAGGCTTGCTCTTTCAGGGAAAGTGCAGCCCATCTAGAAATAAAATTGGAACGAATATATTTTAAGGATAAACAGCTTTTATGTTTCTGAAATTCAGTCTGAACTTATTTTATCCTATCTAGTCCCTTACTTCTTCAAATGCCAAGTTGGAACCTTCATTATATCTCCTCATTGGAGATATTTAACAGAATATTATCAGCATATTGAAGATGCTTTACTCCAAATTAACATATGATAACTCAAAATACTTTTTTACAGATATCCAATGGGAAAGAAGGAAGACCAAGCTTTGAGACACTCCACACAGGAATTGCCAGTAACTTCTCATCCCATTCCCTCCCCTCACCCATTACTGAAAACAACCTCCTGCTTAGGAAAGAACAAAACCATAATACAGTGCCTCCAACATCCAGTCTTCCATAGATTGGAATAAGCAGTCCAGAATAACATGATCAGTGGTATATAAATGAAATATAGAAAGCCTGGTAGGACCAAAGGCCCACATTTGCCCTGGTCAGATTCTATTCTCACAAGAGTGGCCAGTACAGTTTCCTTCCCTTGCCTAGATCTGCAAACAGGCAAGATATCTAAATAATCTACTTCACTCAGGATCCTTTAAATCTAACATTCTACTATCTTCTTCACAACATTCCCCCCAAAAGAGTTGATTGGGACCAAGCAGAAGTAGTTCAACACAGATGGACCATCAGAATAGTACTATTGGAATGCAACTGGCATTGATATGTAGGTAATCGTTGTCTTACTACTAATTGGAACTGGCAAGTTGAGCAAGTTGAGCAAAGCGGTCATTCAGTGACGTGCCTACATGACCGTTTCGCTCAAAAACAGCAACCTTGGCTTTCCCAGTTGCAGTCAGTAAGTGGATGGAGGAAAAGAGATGACTGCCAAACAAGGGCAGACAGTTCCCCTTTGTGTATGGAAGAGAACTTCAGCAGGGGGGCAGAGGCAGAGTGGAGAGGAGAGGAACTCCTGTGCTGGGCTGGAGAAAGGAGGCTCAGGTTTTTGTGATCTGAGACCATTGTGATTTGCTGGGACCATAGAGATTTGAGTTTTATTTCTCCAGCCTAGCATGGGAGTTGTCCTTTCCTCCTTGTGCAGAAGAGAATATTTGTGGGGTACAAGTGCAGAACTTGGGTCTTTGGGATCCCCACTTTGTTTCTCCAGCCCAGCGTAGAAGTTCCTTTCTTCCATGCACACAAAGGAATTCCTGCACTGGGCTGGAGAAATAAAGCTTGGATCTTCATGATCCACTTAAACTTATTTTAAGATTAATTTCTTAGCTAATATTGAGTCAGCATAACTTGATGGCCAAACAAGAGAGCAAAACTGCTCAAAACTGCTCCTTATCTTAACAAAAATTTGGGGGAAGTGCCTACTGTGTTTTATCCAGTTTCTTTACATTTTTGATAAGCTTTTGACAGACTTATTGTCAGAAATAGATTAGCTTAATAACTCATTGCAATCCAAACCTTGGACTGTCTGATTCTTTTTCACAATAAAATAATATTTATCCTGTATTGTGGTTGGAATGCATAGCATCTCTCCATCTTGGAACACTAAATTTTATTTGTTCAGTTCCTTTTTCCCCCCTGTCCCCAAACAGAAAGGATATCTGCCTGTAGCAGATGGCAAGGTTGATGTATTATTAACCTATGTTTATTTTTTGTAAGCTATTTTTATAGGAAACCATGTTTAACTTTTCCCTTTAGTTTGTAGATTGGCTTACATAAACAAAAATCCACAATTAATGAATAATATATTTGCTATTTGATCATGCAGTCATTTTCCTGCAACATATTAAAGCTATATGAGGGGGAAACAAAGTTGGAGGTATAAAGATGAGATTATTTTCATCATAGCCAATAATTACTTGTATTGATGGTTAATTTTCTGCAAAAATCTCACACTAAAGCTTTTGCTATAGTGGTAATAGTGAGAAGTATATTTCTTCATGTCACTGCTTCTTGTGGTATCTAGAATATTTCCTTTTAATTGTCATTCCAAAAACACTTAACTTGGCAAACATGTTTATTGCTTCAAATCATGTGATGTCTCTCTTTTATTATTGTTTTGATGCTATAAGAATGTATCTGTTTCAGTATATATAAAGGCAAATTGTAGAAGGCATACCAGTGTCTGTAAAGAAGCAATGAACTAGTACTTCATAACTACAGATGCTTACAGAGTGTGTTTACAATTCATGAAAGTATATAGAAGACCATAATAAACTCTATTGAGGGTGTTGTGAAGAGATATGATGTAATCTTGTGATCATCTTGATTTATAGCACTCTCTTCTTTGGAATGGGAAACCATTTTTTTCCTTTGTTTAGATAAATCTAACTTTTTGCATTAAGCTGTCCAACAGGTATGTACATGTTCTTTATTCCCTCTGGGAAACAGAATTTGCTGACTATTGTAGAAAGTATGTTTCTTAGGTTCACAGACCTTTTTCCTTGACATAACTAAATTTATCCTCACTGCTTAGATTTAGCTTGTTTTTTCTGTGTACCTTGACAGAGGAATTATTTTTGCTCAAAAGCTGAAATTTGATAGCTGCTTTGTAGTTGATTAAAAAGCAGAATGTAGTTGTTTTCCACTGTCATAGCAAATGGATATTGACTTGTAGAAAGCAAGTGACATTTCACAACATTTGAACTGAAATTATGTGCAGTATTGGCAAATATTTGTTCCCGAGCCTGATTTTTCTGGCATTGAACCATTGGCAGAGGGGGAATTAATTATTGCTGTGCATATTAATTTTTTCTTTTCCTGCCATTACATAGTGTTATACCAGACAGATTCATTTTCTGTTTTTGAGCAAAGCTGGAAGTTATCACGATATCTAGTAGCAATATCATTGAGGTGGGAGAATGGATATAGAAAAATCAAGTAGACCTCTTTTATAATTCTATAAAATTCCTTTTCTTCTCCATAACTTATAAGCAATTCTTCCTCCCTCACACATAGATTTGTATTATGAGGGAGAGATAATGTTACCAATTTTTGCAATATAGTTCTCCATTTACATAAGATTTTGTAACGAGGAATAACTTAATTTAAATTATAATTGCTGGTGGTTTTTTTGTACAACTAGCACTTGACTTACAACCACAATTGAGTCCAACATTTTTGTTGCTAAGTGAAACACATAAGTAAATTTTATCCCATTTTACAACCTTTCTTGCCACAATTGTTAAGTGAATCTTAACATTAATCTTAACGTTAATATCAAGTTTATGAAGTTAATCTGGCTTCCCCATTGATTTATCAGAAGGTCCCTCCCCTTCTGCTTATCAGAAGGTCATAAAAGGGGAGACATCACACGACACAATGGTTGTAACTGGAAAAACAGTCATAAGTCACTTTTTACAGTGCTGCTGTGATTTTGAATAATCACTATGAACTGTTGTAAATTGAGGACGACCTGTAGAGTTTTTCTTTGGGTTTTTTTGTGTCCTCCACTCATAGTTGTCTCCTGGACAAGTTATCTGCAATTTTCTTGGCAAGGTTTTATCAGAAATGGTTTGCCATTGCTGTTTTCCCAGGGCTGAGAGAAAATCACTGATCCAGCTTCTGGATGATTATCTAGGTTCACGACTTAATACAGGACTAGATCTCATGGTCTGCTGGTTTCTGCCTTGGTACCTTGATCCCTATCCACACTGGCTCTCTGTAATAGCTGTTATGTCTTACTAATGTATGCAGAAGTTAAATTGAAATACAGATATAAATAATAAAAATATCCTTGAATCAATCTTGATTCCTAATCCTTCCATTGATGGAGAAAATCATGTAATTTTCTAAGTAATGGCCTGGAAATTGTCAATGCCATCTGCTGAATTTTTTTTTCTAAAGACTTTCCATTTTAGCTTAGAAACCTTGGTATTTCCTGATATTTCCTATTGAAGTATTAATCAAGCCTGGCCTTACTTATCTACCAAAGCCAGAAAAGGTTAGCCAACTGTTACCATTTGCTGACACGTGTAAATAATAATACCCATGCATAAATTACTGAGTTAATATTTACTTGCATATTTATCTAGAAAACAGTAATCCTTACAAATAACTTTATAGATTGTATTTTAATATTTGAAAATTTTCTCATGCTGTTGAGATATCACATTCACTTCTCTAAACCACATGCTATAGGATAAATGTTTTCTCTTTAGTAGGTCAATTTCATAATCTGTTTTTATCTAACCACCATTTGCTATGGCATTGAATCAAGCAAATTGTTATTGTTGTTAACCTCAAACTGTGGGTTAAAGTGGTTTTGTGGTCTACAATTTGACATTGTTACTAAGCGTAATTTGATCAGTTAGGATATAAGTACAGTTGGAAGAAACTAAAATACAGGAGAATACTGGTGTTTGAGAAGAAGAGAGGAAAGTGAGAACTTTTTAGTACTTGAAGTAAGTGCTTTAGTAAACCATTCAGATTTGGCCCCAACCAAATGAATTTTTAGTCATGTAAGATAAGCCAACTACCTAGTATATTCGTGACTGGCCAAATTTTCAGTTGCAGTGACCATTCTTTCTCCCATAAAGGATTGTTAATCGATAGTAAATCAAAACAAATCTGTCTTGAACTGATCTTGACTGCTGGTGATTTCATGTGCATATATATGTAGCTTCCTTTTTTTAATAGTTTGGGAGTACCTTGCCATTGCCTTATTCTAGGATTTTTTTTAACTTTTCAGGATAGCCTACAGGACTAAGATTTCCTAGTGATCTTTAATCCAAGAAACCTGACTCTGTTTACCTTTCTAAGTGCAGCCTTTGTAATATATGTATAAGTTACAGGTAGTTGTGACAAAGCTAAAGGCTAAACCGGTTGGAATATGCATCATTTCAGGATTGGATAGCTCTTGGTGTCTTTTTGCCACCTCACAAAACAAACTTGAATCTACAGCATTTTTCTTCTTTGGCCCCATTAAAATAGAGGGAAGAAAATACCACTGCGTTTGTTTATTTTGTTTAAATATTTTATGTATTTGCAAATTAATTATTAAAATATATTAATTTGTCTGCATTAGCCATCATTTTTAAAAGAAGACTTATTTTTATTCTAGAGAATTGATGGTTGCCTTGGATAACTTCGTTTTTCTAGGTGGTGAGGGACTAGTTGCTGAATCTTTCATTTCAGATATTCAGTTTGAATCCAGATTGGTTATTGATATTCATGCCAATGTTTGAACCTTCTCTTTTCAAGACAAGTTCAGTGGAAATTATTTTGCATGTTCATTTCAGTAGATTTTCTTTAATCCTATTAAAATTCAGCTCACTTGCCACAAACAGAACTGCATCAATAGACTTGATGCTTTCAATCTTTAAAAAGTCAGATGGAACAGAAACATTGCTAACGCAGATGTATTACTGGCCTTTGTCTAACAGGATTTTTAATACTGATGGTCCTTCATTGCAATAGATGGAATATCTTTGAGTTATTCAAAAATATTTTGTTTTATAGTTCAAGTGTAAAGAAATTAAGTACATATTTGGTACTTTTAATATCAGAGACAGGTTTCCTTCAAAACTGAATGGACAGAATAACCTTGAAATATGAATCTGCATTCTGTAGAAAGCAGCTGTGCATAAGAGGTAAAGAAGTTTGTCTTATTCTAGGACATTTAAACATCAGAACTACAGTGAATAGACATTGATTAGTTGTTCTATAGGCTTCTCACAGAGAGGAAACCTGTGGAATAAAAACATTATTCATATAATATTGACCTAATTTTGTTCAAAATATTTTGCAAATGCCATTTGTATTACTTTAAACTGTTAATGGCTCTATTAAACCTTGAAATAATATATAGTTTCATTTCAAAGGTAATACAATTCCAATTAATCCTTCTTGTAAGTGGTTTGTCACACAGAATTATTTTTCTCCTTATTCAGCTTTATTGTGTTTGTGCTCTGACTGCAATCAAGCCAATGCCACATGTGAAACAGATGGTGCCTGTATGGTCTCAATAACAAATGTGAATGGAATGAAGCATCACACCCGGACATGTATTCCTGAAGTAAAGTTGATTCCTGCTGGAAAACCATTTTTCTGCCTTAGTTCAGAAGCTGTACGCAACACACATTGTTGCTACTTTGACTACTGTAACAAAATCGATCTTATGGTACCCAGTGGTAAGTACAGTAGATTGAATATGAGAATATTATGTCAGTCTTTATAGGCAATTAAAGCAAGTCTGATTATTTTTATACTGTAGTTATATCAGCCACAATGTATCCTGGTAATTATTTAATTATTATAAATTTCTTCAATTTAAATAGCTTCCCATCTCAAATTCATTGGGGTCCACTAACAGTGTTAAAAGAATGCATATAAATTTTATTAATTAAGAAGAAAAAATAAAAGCCATTGTAAAAACAAGTCATCAATCACAAGTCAACATAAGCAGTATATGGTCTCAACCCCAATTTCTGACCCCTAGATTTGGTGATAAAACTAATTCTTCAAGGGCTTACAAAGCAGCTGATAGGGTCCAGAGCCAATTTATTCTCCAGCATGCCTTTGGGATAATCCACACATATGGGTTGAATCTGCCTTTCTGCCCAGAGACTGAGTCATCCATCTTTGCCACACCTCTTCCTGTTGGGGCAGGAATCCCCCTAGCCCCAGTCACAACTCAGTCTTGGCCCTATAGAGACATGGCAAAGGTTGGCTCCAACAATTTCAGCAGAAGCAGCAGTTTAAAGTGTGGATTCTCCCAAAGGTTTGTAAAAAAAACTCCAACAAAGTATCCAAATCACCGTAAAAAGGCAGCAATTGGAACTTCTGCCTGCTCCATTTTTCGCAGCTCCCCTGAACTACCAGTTGAAGGCCTAACAGCCCAGGCAGTCAAGGGGGAGCCCCAAAATGATCCCCCAGCCCCGGTGGGGGGGGCACTGAAGCTGTGATTGCCCCCAGCATGTCATAGAGCTCCCAGGCTTAACTGGGTAGCTTCAGAGCAGCCGCTTTCATTTGCAAGGTCTCCAGCTGATTTTCGGGACAGGTGGTGGCCATTTTGGCAGCATGACGAGTTGTGCAGGCTATCCAGGAGACTGCTGGGGTTGCCACTGCTACAGCCCAGAGGAGGCTTCCAGGCCTGGAATTCCCCTTGGTGCAGCAGGATTGAATGCTTGAGAGAGTTCTCCTCCCTGCAAACTGGGCATTAGCAGCATGGGTGACCAAGGCAGCATGGAGTCCATGAGTGCAAAGTGATCCAAGCAGAGTCTCAGGAAGGCCAGGTCTGCAAGTAAGGAGGCTGTTAATAAGATAAAGGCAAAGGCTTTTTATTCCACAAAGCTCACAAGAGCAGAAGAAAGGAGGCAAGAGCATTGGAAGAGCAGTTCTCCAGAGCTCAGAAGCAAGCAAACCAGGAGAGGTATACCCCCTCCCACCAGCCAAGGTCTGTTAGCCCCCACCCCACCCCCACCCCGCAGCCTTTAGCACAGGAGTTGCCTGCAGGGCTTGGTCACCAGAGGGAGGTAGGGAGCAGGAATTTATCCCTCCTGCTGAGGAAATTTCCTTTTGATGATTGCATGCTTCCTTGTCCTGAAGATTTGCAGATCAGAGACAGGACTGGAACACCGGAGGCTACTTTTATTCCAACTGCAGCAGGGATGTACTCAGCAGATAGGGTGGCCCTGAATTATCAGAGAATCTTAAGGCCCTTATTGCTCAGGCCATTTCTCATGGGGTAGGCTTCTCCCTGAGGGAGAGGAGCCAGTCTTCTTCCCCAAGATCTGATCCCCAGCCATTGCAGCCAGTATAATACCAGGCCTCCATGGATTTTTCCAGGCACCAGAGGGAGGCTTCCCCAGCCCCCTACATCAGAAGCAGGGCATCTGGGAGGGAGAAGGTAATTCAGGGGGAGCAGGGGTTCTCATCAGATGAGGACATGTCACCTGAACCACCTCATTCACAGGTCTGTTTAGCCCAGGACTGTTCAAATCCTTCCTCCACAAGACTAGGACCACTGCCCAAATTGATCCTCCATCCATTATACCAACTGCTTCACCTGATACTCAGGAACCCAACAGCAGGGTTTTTTCTGAGCCTACAATTCCCCAACAGGAGATTCCTTGTCCCTAGTTATTTTTGGACATAGTTCAGAGACAATGGGCACAGCCTGGATCCTTCTCCACTCCAGGGGTCATTGATAATTTTTTTTTCAATATGGCTTCTCTCCTCTCCAAGTCACTTCAACTTCCCTCTCTGGACAAACCTTTGCTGTCCTTGCTCTCTCCCTCTGCAATATCACCTCCAATATTAGGTGACATAGCAGAGGCCCTTAAGATGGAGGATGAAAAGGCAGAACAAAATTTCCGCAGAACACACCAGGCCAACGCCTGGGTGGTTTAAGCAGCTGCAACCACCTCCTTTTTCACTAGAGCATCCCTTCTCTGGCTTTGCTAATTACAAGCTAGGATTCCCCCTGAGGAAATCAGAATGCATCAGGACATCAACAAACTAGTGGTGGCCACTGAATTTGTGGCCAACTCCTTCCTGCATGCAGTCCAATTCTCCTCCAGGGCCCTGGCCTCCAACATCACTTCTCGTCGTCTGCTGTGGCTACGACAGTGGCAAGCAGATGCTAGAACCAAATGGAAAGTGGCCTCTGCCCCCTAAACGGGTTCTTCCCTATTTGGAGAGGCCTTAAATCCCTTCATAGTTGAGAATAAAAACAAGAGAAAGGTGTTCTCCTCTCTTACCAGGAGGGCTGATAGGAGGGCTTCTCCCTACACCTGTAGACAGCCATTTCGTTCCTCAGACTCAGGCTAGGAATTCTCGTAATTCCAAAGGTCCTACCAGCCCAGATCAGATCCACCCGCAGATCGGGATTTTGAGATAGAAACAAACAACAGTTTCAATCTAAATGGCCCTTTCGTAGCACAGGAGGTTGTCCGTACCATCAATCCAAATGACTGCTGGACCCTTCCATCGGCAGCCATCAGGCCCTATTTGCAGACCTATGGGAGACCATCACATCCAATTCCTGGGTCCTGAACACAGTGCGATTCGGTCTCACCCTGGATTTTCTGTCCACTCCTGTGAGGACCTCTGTTGGCCACCCTCCAAGAACCATGTAAGGAGAAAGCTTGTGGACACGGTGGTCCAGAATTTGCTGGACATCCAGGCCATCGAGTGGTACCAGAGATGGCACGGGTTTTACTCCATTCTGTTTGTAGTTCCCAAGTCCCGGGGGTGGGGTGGGGTGGAGAACGTTCCTGAATCTCAAAAAGTTCAATGCTCTTTTAGAATACAAGAGATTCAAGATGCAATCTCTGCAGTCCATCTTGGAGAGCGTAAGGAGGAGCGATCTCCTAACATCCATCAATTTGACAGAGGCCTACCTCCGCATTCCCATCTACTCCTCCCATCAGAGGTTTTTCAGGTTTTATTATGTGGGGGGCCATTACACTACAAGGCCCTGCCATTTAGACTGCCATCAGCCCCTAGGACCTTCACAAAAGTACTGGCAGCACTGGCAATGCACCTCAGAACAATTCTGGTGTGCATCCAATGCTATCTGGATGACATCCTAATCCAGTCCAACTCAATTCAGGACAGCATCAATTCTTTCGTCACACAGGTCACAGCAGAGCAAGCAGCTCCCTAGGCAGTGCTTTCCCAGCTTCTGGGAAAATTAATCTCATGCACAGCCATAGTACTATGGGTCCAATTGCATGCCAGGTCTCTCCAGTGGTTCCTCCTACCGTTTCAGAGGCAGGTACCAGCATTTCCAAAGTCAAGGTCCGACTCCAGTCGGATGTCCTCAGATCCCTCAGGTGGTGGGTTTCCCCAACAATCACCAAGGGGCCCCTATTCAAAGAACCCAATCATATCACAGTCATTTCAGATGTAAGTCTGTTGGGATGGGGGGCCCATCTACAGTCCCAGCTCACGCAGGGTCAGTGGTCCACAGCGGACCTTCAACACAACATAAATTGGTTAGAACTGAGAGCCATTCACTTAGCTCTCAAATACTTCCAAAGCACAGTGACCGGCCAACACGTACTAATCCTAACGGACAACGTGGTGGCCAAAGCATACATCAATCACCAGGGAGGGACCCACTTCAGATCTTTCATGTCTGAAACACAGCATCTGGGAACCTGGGCGGAGGCTCACCTATTGTCAATCAAGGCAGAGCACATATCAGGGACAGCAAATGTCCAGGCAGATTACCTAAGCAGGACCAGGGTGGACAACTCCGAGTGGCATCTCCATCCAGATCTGTTCCAGGTCATAGCTCAGAGATTTGGGTGGCCAGTACTTAGCCTCTTGGCCACTCCAATGAACACTCAACTTCCCCGATTCTACTCCAGATTCCCGTTGCCAGGTGCAGAAGGAGTGACCGCTTTCCCACTCATGCCAGTAATACTACTGCTAAATCTCCAGATGATACAACAGTGGTGGGACTCATCTCTGGGGAAGCAGGTAGTATGAGTCTGCCTACCGAGATGAGGTAGACTGGTTGCTTTCATGGTGTGGAGACAATAACTTGGTCCTCAACAGCAATAAGACCAAGGAGCTGATAGTGAATTATAGAAGAAACAGATCAGATATCCAACCCTTGCTTATCAATGGAGACCGAGTGGAGCAAGTGGCCAATTTTAAGTTTCTGGGTGTTACCATAAAAGAGGACTTGACCTGGGGTGCTCACATTGCAGCACTGGTCAAAGGGGCCCAGCAGAGATTATACTACCTGAGACTTCTCAGAAAACAACAACTGAATGGAAAACTGCTGGTGACCTTCTACCACTGCACCATAGAGAATATTTTAACTTACTGCACCTCTGTATGGTTTGCACAGTGGCAGATAGGACAGTGCTCCAGAAGGTTAATGCCATTGCCCAGAAGATCATTGGCTGCCCTCTCCCCTCTTTGGAAGAGCTTTATAGCTCCCGCTGCCTTCAGAAAGTTCAAAACATTCTCAAAGATCCATCTCATTGTAGGCACCCTTTTTAAAACTATTATCATCTGGCAGACAGTACAGGATAATGAAAACAAGGACAAATAGGCTGAAAAGCAGCTTCTATCCCAGGGCAGTAGCTCTTTTGAATTCTGTTGTATAGTGCAGTGTTGGTACCTTGTTGGGGGTTTCTGGTTCAATGTGTGGAGAGTGAAGGATGTGTGTTTGTGTTTATTTTCATGGTCATGGTCATGATGTGCACTGTAGATGGTGTTTGAATCAGTTGTATGAGGTGCAGTGACAATAAAGTAAACAAAACTAAATGCCCTTTGCAGCCGCTGGCCCAAGGGTCTCCTTTACGTCTTTCCTCCTCTTCCTCTTATATTGGGGGTGATAAGGAAAGTACTTCTAGAACAGGCAGAAATCATCCTCATTGCTCCCCACTAGCCCAGACGGTTGTGGTATGTAGATCTAGTGTGCCTGTTAGTGTCCTGCTCTTGGAGGATCCCTCAGGGCAGGGTATCTCTCAGCCAGGGGGTCTTGGAACACCCGGAGCCTCAGTGACTCCAATTCACTGCCTGACATTGAGAGGAGGATCCTGAGGAGGGATAACTTCCAGAAATGTCATCAAAACAATACAAGCCTCCAGGAGGCCTTCCACGAACAGAATATATGACACTACGTGGAAAGCGTTCCATCAATAGTGCACCAAGAAGAGCACAGACCCAACTGTGGCCTCAGTGCCACAGATCCTGGACTTCTACAAACAGGACTCAACAAAGGGTTCTCTTCTAGTATGCTACGCAGGCAGGTAGCAGCCCTATCCACCATGTTGCACTACGGGAAGAGGAATTCCTTAGCTCATCTGGTTGTCCACTCCGTCCTCAAAGGAGCTATCAATCTTAAACCTCCAACAGTCCACAGATATCCTTCTTGAAAACTGCCTACAGTATTACAAGCCCTTACTCAGGACCTATTTGAACCTCTTCAATCTGTAGCCTATGCTTCTTAACATTCAAAGTTGCCTTCTTAGTAGCCATTACATCAGCCCGGCACATATCAGAATTGGCAGCTCTTTCCATCAGGGAAGACCTCTGTACATTCCATGTCCAGGGATGTCCTGCGCCTCGACCCCTCCTTCATCCCAAAGGTAAACTCTCATTTCCACAGGGCTCAGGAAGTCATTCTTCCTGACTTTTGCCCTGCTCCTTCACACGATAAGAGAGCACAGATGGCACAAATTGGATGTTCGGAGGGCTCTTTGCAGGTACATCAAATGTAAACGTATTGTAAAACTGAGGCCCTGTTCGTCTCATTTCAGCCATCTTCAATGGGCACTAAAGTTTCCTCTTCAACAATAGGCCACTGGATCAGGGCTTATATAGCCAAGGCCTACGAGATCCAGGCTCTTCCAGCACCAGACAGGTAACAGCTCACTTGACCAGATTATCCCAAAGGCATGCTGCAGAATAGGTGTTGGCTTACCTGAATGCAGTTTCTCAGATGCCTTGGGATAATCCACTCCCACCCTGGCAACGGTCTGGTCCAGTGTCCAGATGGGAGGCAGAGCCAACACCACAGGAAGATTATTAAATGGCCACAACTTCATCGTGACTGGGGCTAGGGGGCTTCCTGCCCCGACACCTCAGAATCTCCACACCGTTTCTACCTACTGAGTCAGAGACCCGTCTTTCCGTCTAAGTTGGGTATACACACCTAATAGGGTAGACATGCTGAGAAATTGCATTCAGGTAAACCAACGCCTAATCTTGATAGGAACTATATTCCAACAATAGGTCAATGAAAAAGAAAAAGGCTCCCTTTCTGGATATTCCCAAATGGCATTCATTTTAAATAATTATTTAAAATTTCTATACCACTCATCTCACCTAAATGACTCGGGTGGTTTACAGCGTTTTAAATAAAAAGCATAGTAAAGCAGCTGATTTTTTTTTCAAATAATAACATAAATTTAATTTTTTTCCTTAAGAGTTTGTGTGCAATTTTCAGAAAAATATTTTCTTTTAAACCTTGAATTCTCTGAAAATATCTAATTAGCCTGAGATGTTAGAACTGGATTAATTCAATTCATTCATAAAATTCAATGAAGATTGAATTTTAAAAGCTGGAATTGTATTTAATGTTTAAGGGATTATTTGGAAAAGTATATTACTGCATCTGTTTATGGTATCATTTTGTGTCAAAACTAATAAAAATTGGTGAAAGTACAGCTATATGAAATAATCAGTTGAACTTCTGATTAAAGTCACTTTCCATCATATTGTAAAATCACAGTCAAGCAGTTTTTTAAAAGCCCTATTCATTAGCTAGGTTGCAATATTAAATTCTATGAATTAAATTCTATGGTAATACTATGATAGTCTCTCTTTATGTGTAAAAGGTAAGAAATTTTGTTGAGGAAGGGTTTGACTCCCCCTTGTGATGATACATTTCATTGCAAAATGCTTATTTTTATCTAAAGATTAGACTGCATGAGTGATTTCCTCCAAAAAATCTGCATTTAGAATATATGTAAATCTTTAACAAAAATTACTAATATACTGTATAATGAATAAAACATTTCACAAGATTATCCCTTAATAGTTAGGGATGATGAAATGGAAAATAGAAAGCAGTGCTTTAAAACTATTTAAATAATCTTTGGAAGTATTGTGGAGTCTTTTGTCTTTCGAATCAAATACTCAAGCTGATGTAAGCTTAATTCTGTTTCCATAAGCAAAAAGTCTCCACTGACAAATATGTTCCTACTAGAGATACTCAATCTTGGGGAGGCATTGCTTTTATTATATGTAGTTATATCTTGATATATATTAAATAAAAGCAGTGAGAAGAATTAGAGTTTCAGTAATGAAATAATAGTGTTAACTTTCAACAGGAATATAGGGTCATGAAAGAAGAAAGTTGTATTTTCTTATTTTGAGACAATGTTCTGTTTATTGGCAACATGGGGAAATGATAGGGAGAAAATTTTAAACTACTAAAAACATTATTTCAGCTTATTTGGTCTTTGCTGTTTGCAGTTACTTGTTTATATGTAATGCTAAACAGAAATTTCATATTATGAACATGAATCCCGATTTTCTGTTTTTGGTGCAACAACAATGGGGGAATTCCATTTTTTTAATCAGTAAAAATAAATGTTTCTGATTTCATTGTATTGAAGTACATGCATCCCTGAGATTCCAAGCCAGTGTCAATTTCTTTAAGTGTTTACCCTTACTTTTCAACTGTATACTTTCAAATCTATTAAATGTAGACCAATTGCTTTTTTTTTTTAATCCTTAGCTATATACTGGGGTTGAATGCGAAGCTTTTTCTTGTCTTCCCTCTCCAGGACATTGGAAGGATAATGAAACTTCTTCAATCTGGGGACCTGTGGAGCTGGTGGCTGTCATTGCAGGACCAGTCTTTCTTGTGTTCATCATTATGATTATATTCGTTTTTGTCTTCAATCACCATCCACGTGTGTACCACAATCGTCAGCGATTGGACATGGAGGATCCATCTTGTGAGATGTGTCTATCCAAGGATAAGACTCTGCAAGATCTAGTCTATGATTTGTCTACTTCTGGCTCTGGCTCGGGTATAATGTGTCTTTTATATAAAGATGTTCAGCTTTTTTATTATAAACTTAAATATATAAATGGTCATCTGTACTACTAACCTATGAATATCCATGGCTTCTAGAGTTTTTGCACAACTTCCACCTAAATGGCTACCCAATGTTTTATTTGAACTGGAGTGTTTGCCACAAACTGTAGCTGCAAGATATTAAAAGCTAAAATTACACTTCAGAATAATTCATTTGTCTCCAAAGCATGCAGTTCATCCTTCCTTTAAATAAGTCATACAGAGCTACAGGTAACTTATATTTGAAATCAAGGAGATACAGTGTTCTATTCGTACTGTTTCTACTAAAGTTAGTGATAAGAATGTTAACAAAAAATATTAGTAATTAATAACAATGTTATTCTTTTACAAAACTATTACGTTTCAATAAATGAGAAAATACAAAAGAACGAAACATTAAGAAAGAAAACATGAGAGTCAAGAAAATCTAATACAGGAGGAAAAATATAAAAAAACAGAGAAGAAAATAGCTTCTGGCTTTCTTTGATATAGGTACAAATATGGTAATCTTTTACTCTAAATTTCATAATACACTGTACTTCTATAATTATCAACATTTATAACAATAAAATCCCAAAATAAAATTTTTATTGCTTTCAGTTTCAAGTAAAAAATCCTAAAGTGGTTTTCAAAGAGAAACAAAGCTAGATAAACTCATCTCTTTGATCAAAGTAGTCAATTTTGCCATTTCCTTTAATTCCATTAATTTCACTGTTTGTTCTTCTTTTGTAAGAATTTGTAAACCCTTCCACCTCTGTGCAAGCAACAGTTTTGCTGATACCTTATATAAAAACAAAGTTCTGTTTTCCTTGTTTGTCCATCAAACCTGAAAGGAAAATTTCTTATTTCAATTGTATATTTATTTTATGAATTATCTGAATTTAAGTACATAATCTGATCCCAATATTTAAGTCTATCAAAAATGATAAAAAGTACTTTCACACTGATTGCATTTCCAACATATATTTATATACATTTGACAATTTATCCAGTATTAAATACCAATGATACATTATCATGTAGAAATTCTCTTTCAAATTATATTTCAATATAATTTCTTTCAATGTATATATTTATTGTGTTTTATCAATGAGAATAAGTACAAAACAACAACAAAAAAATATCCAATAGTAACAACAGTGATTTGTATGCAAAAAAAGAAAAAAGACCCAAACATCCAACATTAAACATAAAAAAATCCTGGATTTTATTTTTCTTTTCAGCATCCAATCAATGTAATTTCAATCCTTGATTCCATATATTTCCCTTACTGATCAATCATTATACTGTATCCAAACTGTTTTGTGCATATAATCATACAATCTTTAAGCTAATCTTCTATATAAACTTTTATTAAGTTTATGCATCTTAGCAACATCACATTCATCAATCTAATTCAAAGTCAAGCTTCTCATTTGCAAAATCATAATTTTTATCCAATTTAAACTTTTTATCACCAAGCATAATCACTGACAGGTATGAACTTCCTTTATCAATTCTTCTTTTGAATTTAATTTAGATAAGTCAACCAGTTTCCTGTAACTATCATTTCTGACCACAGAAGCGTCTTCGGATAATGGTGGCTCTTAGGCTGTGAATTGAAGATGAGCAGTACCCCCTGGAATCAGGCATGACTGGCAGGGAAGATATTTTACCATTTTAATAAATATTAATATCAGTATTGTCCAAAACAAAAATAGCATCCTGGGAAAAAATTCATCTTAATTACAGAAATTATACCCAACAAAAACAGATGTATTTGCCCAACCTTGATAAATCTTTTTTAATGTCATTCCACACTTTCCCATAGTTATTCTGAAACCACATACAATTTATGTTAGTCAATGTAATCCCCAAATATTTAACATTCATCTTAATTTTAAAATTAGTCTTTTTCTCTTGATCTTGTACATTCATTTGTTATCCATCTTTGTTTTTTATTTACTACTGTCTTATATACTTTTATCAGGGTTTTCTGGAATAGCTCCAAATCTTAAAAACTTTGTTTCAGTAACATAATATTATCTAGTCTTCTATTCAGCTAAGCATCTCTAGGCCCCATTCTATTTTCCAGAAAGTCCATTTTGTCATTCATTTAATTTTGCCAGTAATTCAACTTATTGTCCAGTTGTTTCTCCAGCATCTCAAATGTATCTCCGATAGATTGTGTCACTTTTATTGTAAATTCTTCAAACACAATCCTAAAGAATTCCAATTCTTCAGGTCCAAATGCTTGCTTTCTTTTTTTTTTTTTGAGCCAATCAATGATAAACTGATTACTTAATAGCCTTATTGGCACAGTAGTTATAATGCAGTATTGCAGACTAATTCTGTTCAGTTCTCACCAGCTCAAGATTGACTCAACCTTCCATCTTCCGAGATCAGTAAAATGAGGATCCAGATTGTTGTGGGCAATATGCTGACCCTGTAAACTGCTTAGAGAGGGCTATAAAGCACTATGAAGTGGTATATAAGTCTTAGTGAAAGTGCTGTTGATAAATTCCGTTGATCTGTGGACTCTAGTGAATAGCACCATCTGGTGTCTAAAACTAAATAATAAAGCGAAAGGTAACAGAAAACTATTCAGATTGTTTATAAGTCCATTTCAGTCAGCAAAGGATTAAGTAGAAAAATGAGGTGTTCTCATGAGAGTACACCACAAGTTGTCGAAGTTCCAATTCCACAGGTATAGATTTGCCGAAACAGTTAGTTTTAATCAATTTTTATATCCCCATGTTTCTTTTTTAAAAAAGCAAGTACTAATGTTTAGAATCCAATATCCAGGTCCAATTTTTAAATTACAGTAAAAGAAAAACTTAGAAGCTTCAAAACAAAATATTTTGCAATTATTTGATGAATTCCGAGTGATGAGGTACAGTTTATATCAAGTTTAAATGTGTGGTGTGCTGAAAAAAAGACACTAGAACTGACATACATATTCATTCATTTCTGAAGTATCTATTTTTTAATCTAAGAAAGGTCTCAAAGGTGCTTTTTCAAGAGGCAACTGGACTTTGTTTTTCTTGGAAGATGTTTCACTTCTCATCCAAGAAGCTTCTTCAGCACTGACTGGATGGTGGGGAATGGAAGTATATTCCTTGCAGACAGCTGGTCATTGGCATTCTTTTAGAGAGTAGTTGAGGCCACTTGGTGGTTATCTGTATCTTCAGGGTCACCTGAGTAGTGTGAATGTTCCCATTTTTTGGGTGGGGGGGAAATGTTACATTGATATCTGGTATAATTAGATGTGTGTATACTTGAAGGATGATAAAATCAAGGTGAGCTTACTGTTCTTGTCATTGTCTTTTGCTTTGTTTTCACCCTTCATTCTCTGCTTTCAGGCTTACCACTGTTTGTCCAGCGTACTGTGGCTCGAACAATTGTCCTCCAAGAAATCATTGGCAAAGGTCGTTTTGGGGAAGTGTGGCGTGGGCGATGGCGTGGTGGTGATGTAGCTGTGAAAATTTTCTCATCACGGGAAGAGCGATCGTGGTTTAGAGAAGCTGAAATCTATCAAACAGTCATGTTGCGCCATGAGAACATTCTGGGATTTATTGCTGCAGACAACAAAGGTATTTTGCTGCTTTGATGCTCCAATAAATAAACAAATGCTTCAATTGCCTTTGAAGCCTAATATTGATGTACAATAGGTTTACATTTTGCACTAAAATCTAATTTTCCTTTTTTTAAATGTGTGATTTAGCATGTACTACAAAAATATCACCTGTCTCTTAGCATGATCTGTAAATATGCTTTGAGGTTAGCGACTTCTTGGCTTATTCCAGGTGTTCCTTACCCATATTCCTTACCAATCTGCAGAGTATGACAAAACAATTTTAAAATGAAAAAAGTCAGAAAACACAATGGCTACATTTTCTTGTTCATAGGCTTGACTCTGAACTGTTTATAGCAGTGATTAAAACTACAACTAAATGCGATTTTGAATTCAGTTATTGTGTATTAATGATAAAGCAATAGCTATTATATGCTGCTTTGAATTAAAACCCAATTAATAGGCTGCATGATTATTTAGCAATAGTGATAAAGTTTGTATATTTGTTGGCTGTATTGATACAATATCCAAAAATATGATAGAACATTTTATATGCTAGGAAACTAGAAATAGTAACAGAGAGTTTTGGCAGATAATTTTTGGGAAGAGGAGCTTGAATAGAAATAAACATTTACATTTAGTTAAGAAATGGGGATGTAAACACTGAAGAAAAAAAGAACAGTGTCAGATAGGACTTAAGAGTAAGAGGGAATACATATTGACAACAGGAAGAGGTGGCTGGGAGAACTTGAAACACTGGGGAATTGTCAAAAATCCAAGGTGGTAATGAATATGTAAAAGTTTACATACAGGAGAACAACCAGGGCAACTTTTGGTCATCACAATAGACTGAGATGCTTTATAATTAAAAAGTTATCTCTTATGGATTTCATAAATGGTATAGGGATTACTTTATTATCCTGACCTAAAATATTCAAGAATGTTAGCCCTTAGGTATTTGAATAAATTGAATTACAAACATTGATTTGACCTAAACATCTATCATGAAGGAGGAAAGATATCAACTTTAGACATATATCTTTCTTAAACAGAGACTCAATCAGAAGTGTGTAAGAAATTGAAATGATGAATTGTTAATCTCTCAGTCTACTCACACCATCTCAGAGACAGCTTTATCCAGGAAAAATACAACTGCAATAATGGGTTAGACTGCAGGATGCCATGAAAAGCATCCTGCACTTTTTTTCGCTTCTTCCTTTCACATAAACTGCACAGTTTTTAGCTTCTAGTAAGCAACTATTATAAGAAAAAGGAACTGGTCCTGTTAACATAATTGCATTATGTAATTCAAGGTATGATTGACAATTTCCTGTCTATATTATATTTTTCCTTGGGCTGGCAACTAGTTCTTGAAGTTTAATTGATTACTTTCCTAAAAGTAATTTTTTATCAGATCTACATTTGAAACTGTGGAAAGAAATAATCTCACAAAACTCTTAGTTTCTGAACTTCGCCACCTTTGGGATTTTCTCTTATTGTTTCTTTTATTTCTTTGCCTTGAATGTGAATGCGAGACATTCTAACAAAATATGTTTGATGATGGTTTGGTGCTCCATTAGATCTCAAGATTCGCTTCCTTCACTCTGTTCATTATATTTCCATACCTGGAAACATATCCAGTCAGAAAATAGAAACCAAAATTGAGAAACTGATGTGATCTTGTGCAGTTCATGCAAATTTGTTAAGTTTATCTGGAAACACCCTGAGTATCTACTTGGTTATCAGTTATTTACAATGTTCACTGTGTGATGAATTCAAGACCAAACAATATTAAAATAACTTGGCAATCTAATTACATTCAAGTGTATGCTGTGAGGCACAGTTAACATCTATAAAAGTACCCAGAAAAGCGCATTATTTTGAAGCTCTTCAAGCTTCAATAATCTAATGCTCTATGAAATGACAACATTCCTGCACATTAGTTTTTAACTGCCTTCTAATGGAGCAAAGACTAACAAACCGAAGAATCAGCTTTTATATTTCTGTCTCCTAAGCATTATTGTTCTCTGCTTTTATGATAAAACAAACTGTCTTTTCTGCCTTTTATAGACACAAAGCAGTCTGCAATCACTGTTCTGTGGAGAGAAGTATATAAGCCTGGTTTAGTTAGCTGTATTGTACAATGGCAAACCTGAACACACAAAAACTGGGTACAGATCATCTGAGATACTTTTATAATGTTTGTTAAAATTTACATAAATATACACAAAATGAATACAAACTAAGGAAAAAGGGGAAAGGTGCAAAGAAAAGCGAAAAATATAAAAAGAGATATTCAAAGAGTCCCCCCTTCATAAAAACAAGTACAATTTTAATAGCCTATCACCTTTTCTGTACTACAGCAACAATTATTCCCATCTCAGTGCTTATCTAGAAACAAAATTTAAAGCCTTTTCATTCAGTCCTAATCAGCAAAGTCCATTCAGTTATGAGAAAATAACAATGTACATATTTTAACATTAATCAAATAAACCAGTTTCATATTTCTTTCCTTTTAACACAATACCTTATTACTTTTTCTGAAAATATAACAAAAATATATTGTTCCCTTATTGTATCTCTTCTCTATACATACATATTTTAAAATATATTTGTCATTGAGTCCCGTTCAAGGAAAATCCATTTAGAGCTATCAGAAGCAAATCCTGATATTTAATCTCTTTAGTTTATTAAAACCTGGAAGTTTAACACATCTCTTTTGTAAATTCAAGGTAAGCAATTATTCAAATCACTCACCTTTCCTACAATTCCCAGAGCTCTAAAACCCACCTGAGCAAGTGTCTTACAATCTCCTTGTAGGGGGCCACTATATAGAGTAGGGGTCCCCAACCCCTGATCCACAGCCCAGAGCCAGGGATTAGGGCCCAGGCCACAGAAGCAGCAGACAAACTTGAGAAGATGCATTTGTGCAAGCAGTGCACCTGCACAAAACCATCCCCACCCTCCAACGATCCTCAGAACTGGAAAAGTTGGAACAGCTGGTATAGAGAATTTATGGACCATCCCAGGTTTTATCTTTACTGATCCATTCACCAGCTCCTCATTCTACTGTGGTTGTCAGCTTTGCCATCCATGGAATGCCATTGCGTCTCCAGATATTCTTGTTTCTCACTTCATTTCCCATTGGTCTCATTATATCAGAGGGCATGTTAGCAAAATTTTCTGGGGCAAGGGTGAGAAGAGGAAAATCTTACCAAATCCAGTCTCTACCATAATATTTTGATTATTGTGAGGACTAAACTGGAAAAGGAAAATGAATCTATAGTACAAACTTGCGTTAGTATAAATCCCACAATAAATAGCTACACAGATACAGTTAAAATATAATATATTTCTGAACTATGCTAAATAGTAGCAAGCAGTAATGAATCTGCTGTTCTTCAATGACTTCTAAAAAAAGGAGCATTGTTATTTTCTTGTTTCAGTATATTTTCCTCTTTTTTTGTATTGCCAACAGATAATGGCACTTGGACACAATTATGGCTGGTCTCTGATTACCATGAGCATGGCTCTTTGTTTGATTACCTCAACCGATATACTGTAACTATTGAAGGGATGATTAAATTGGCTCTGTCTGCTGCCAGTGGTTTGGCACATCTGCACATGGAAATTGTGGGGACTCAAGGTACGGGGTACTAATGTATATTTGGTAATGAACAGTTGGAAATTAGAAAAACAAACTTCTGTTATTACTGATAGATGTGAGCTAAAAAAGAGAATACATTCTTTTGATATAAAGAAATTCATTTATTCTAACAACAGCAACAATGATAATTTATTAAACTTGTACTCTTCCCAACTCTTAATTATTCTGGATGATTAAAAAAAATTAAAAATACAATAAAACCAATAAAAGATGCCAAGCAAAACAGACTTGAAGTCATGAAGCAAGGGATCTCATTCTCACTTGCTCGAGGCCTAGGTGAAGAGCTCCTCAAAACAACAGCAGAGTGGAGGCCAGCCAGTTCTCAGGGAAAAGCATTCCAAAGAGAATAGTTTGCTACAAAGAATATGCACTTCCAGGGTTCCAGTTGGTGGTATTGTTTAATGAATGGAACCTAGATTATTGCTGGATTGAATTAGTTTATAGGTTAATGTTGAGAAGATTTAGAAATCTGATATTTTTTATTTAAGAGGAAGAGATGTTTGGAATATGTGGGCTAGAGATTCCGTTTAATGAACTGACATTAAGCATAGTTTCTCTTATTCAAAGTAATGAGGAATTGTGTAAGATAATCAGGATTGATGTGCTAAGGAAGGATATAAATGAGATTAGGTAATTTCCATTCTTCATCCTACATTTTAAATGATTTAACAAGATAGAAATAGTATATATGAACTGTCCTACTGTCTTAATCTAGGAGGAGTTGGCTGTAGAAGACCTATTCAACTTACATTGTTGAAGTTGGATAAAAGATCTTGCTTTTTTTCCTTCAGTATAAATTACAATTTCTAGATCTCAGATGAATATTATCATGGCTGAGCCAAGGTTTTTCTATGACTCTCCCTTTTTTGTTTTTTCTTGGCCAAAGTGTACAAACAAAACTCACTCTCTCATCCTTTGTTAGGAAAACCTGGCATTGCACATCGTGACTTGAAGTCCAAAAATATATTAGTGAAGAAAAATGGAACTTGTGCCATTGCAGACCTTGGTCTAGCTGTCCGCCATGATTCTGTTACTGATACAATTGATATTGCCCCTAATCAAAGAGTTGGAACAAAACGGTGAGTTTTACCTGAGCTCACTAGGTTGTGTAGATAAAGATACAGCTGGTAATTTTGAATGCTTTCTTACTCTGTAGCCTGTTGGTTGCTTCATTTTTAGAATTGTATTTTCTTAGCCATTAGCTGTTAAGTCTATTTAGTTTTTTCACATGCATCATTAGCATTGGGTATTTGTGAATTAATTACAGCATTAAATTACTTTTGAAATTTAAAGAGTTTCCCAATTAGGTACTTTACAGCATAAAATATTCTTTAACAAAAATCATGCATATTGGAAATGTAATTAACATTTTTATAAACCTGAGCAGTTCATTAAATGATGAATTGTAAAAGGAGAATAATAATCTTTAATGATAGCTGAACACACATTAATTAGGCAATTGCCTTTTATCTGTATATGAACTATATACTTAAAATTTGCATTGTCTTTTAATATGTTCTCCTTTCAAAATTATTTCTAAGAAAATTATTTGGGATAACCCTTAATATCTGTAGTGTAAAATCTTGTGCATTGTATTTCAGCAAGCTCTTCTGGCAACCATACTTTTTGTAGAGCTAAATCCAATCACTCACAAAAATACTGTATTACAGAGCAGACAACTAAATCATTTGACAAACTTGTGTTTCTATTCCTGCTTCACCTTTCATGCCAAGTAACCCTTTAGAGTGCTGCTAACTAGCAAGACAAAATTATCATTCTTTTTAGCTTGATTTTGTTGGTAAACATTTTTAAAATGCTGTTAACAGAAAGTTAAATAATATAAAACATTCTAAAATATAGGCTTTCCTCAAAGTTGTTGAATGAATTTTTGTTCTTATAATAGTAGACAATAGATGTATGATTTTCTCTATAAGTGGCATATGTGAAACATGTGTCTCAAATAGATGCCATTAATCTGATTGTTCTTTTGCTACAGTTACATGGCCCCTGAGGTTCTTGATGAAACAATAAACATGAAGCATTTTGATTCATTTAAGTGTGCTGATATCTATGCCCTTGGCCTGGTTTACTGGGAAATTGCTCGCAGGTGCAACTCAGGAGGTAATAGATTTCTCTCTCTCTCTCTCTCTCTCTCTCTCTTTTTCTCTCTCTCTTTCTCTCCCTCTCTCTCTCTCTCTCCCTCCCTCCCTCCCTCCCNTCTCTCTCTCTCTCTCTCTCTCTCTCCCTCCCTCCCTCCCTCCCTCCCTCCCTCCCTCCTTCTCTCCCTCCCTCCCTCCTATAAGATCTTACAATTCAATACATTTTAATGCAAAGGAAATAAAGTTGCTGACTCAGAATCTGATTTTCTTTCCACTGATTTAGCATTGTGGTAGGACTGTCCTTTAATACTTTTGAATGATAGTCATGGTTCAGACCACAAAGCTATAGTTCAGGATTAACATTAAATGTTATTTTCTGGTTCTCTTTGGCCTGGTAATTAACAGAGGTGGTATGTTGTAAAGTATTAAAAACATTCCTCCTTAATCTGCATGACTGTAGAATGTATTCCAAAGTAAGGTAATTTTTGTTACTATATTTTTTATTGACCAGTTATGGGGATTGTAATTTTTGTCATCAACTGAAAAAAATGATATTGTTTATTAAATGGAAATAAGCAGGGAGAAGAAAATAGGTTATAATTACAGTCTATGCTTATTGAAAGTATTATTTAAACTTACATAAATGGAAAAGAGGAAAGACAAGAGATAAGTAAGAAACATAAAATTTTCCAGACTCAACATTTTCCACTTCTGGAAAGTCTGGTAAAAGTATATTATGTCTGCATATTACTGTTCCAACATCTCAATAAAACTACATACAGCAAAGTTTTTTTAATATCTATTCATGTACTGTTCAGATATCATTAAAATAAGTTAAATTTATCACATCAAATAGTATAATTGAAATGCTTACATAGACTGTAGATACTAAGATGAATATGCTAATTGGAATTATACTCATTTGTACAAGAAAAACTCACATTTAATGTTATATAGCAAAAAAAGAATACACTCAATGTTAAACTAGACAAAAAGAAGATCCATGATAAGAAGACAAGCCTTATACAGTTTTAAAAAATGAATTGGGTGAAACGATGAAAGATTTTTTTCAGTCAGACAACTCCTAAATCAAATTAAACTGAATTAGGCAACAAAAGATATCTTAAATATAATTAATTAAAAAGCGGTCTTTTCCATGGTTGATTTTTTAAATTGCCACACTTTAAAATAAGATAAAATGATTATTTTGCCACAAACTTAACACAACTTTTTAATCTCAGGGATAAAACTAATAACTTTGGTTAAAAAGAAAGGATTAAAATATAATTGAAATGTTAAAAAGCTAACTCAGATACCAATGTTGTTAATACTCTGTAAAAAGTATTGAAATCAGAATTTTGGAATAACAAAGGAACTGCAGAAGTAGTTGTAAGAATAATTTTGCTAGAGCAAATTCCTGTTTTTAAAAACCACCCTTTTATATTATACGAATTAAGTACTTTTAAAAAACATCAGTAGATAAGACGAGCATTTTTAAAAATCCTATATTTGTTTGTTTACTTTTATGCCATCCCAATCACCAAAGTAATTCTAAGTGTATATAATAAGATTGGCAATTAATTTCTAATTTACATTTTTGTGCAAGATACAACTGTGTAGTAGTGGTTAAATATATGTCTTCTTTTTTCAGGAAAATCACTGGTTCCCAAATACAGAAGGTGAAATAATCATAAACATGTTTTGAATTTGTGTTTAAAAGGAGGGAAAAAGATTCTGTTCATTGTTATCATGATACGTAGTATTGAAAAATAGTTTGGAAAAAGCAGTTGTGAAATCTAAAATGATCTCATTGTGAGAAATGTAAAGAGAAATAATTTCATATGGATCTGTATATTGGGAAAGTCCTCAATTACCAAAACTGAAAGACTAATATATTACTTCTAGGTTTAACTTGGCTATTGTTTATAATCTCCTTGGGAGAAAAAATATTTTTAATGCACTGTTAGAGTTAAGAATACAATAGTAGATAATAATGTTCTTGTTTTTTCTTGGATCATCATGAGTATTTTTCATGTAATATTTGCTGGATATATATTGTTCTATATGTAAATTGGGTTACTCCAAAATATGCAAACCTGATTGGTTAAATAATGTAAGCATTCGATTGGTTCACGAGGAACCAATCCAAATCAACTGAAAAAGGCAGCAAAATCAAACAGCTGCCACTGGCTGCAAGCCGGCAGGCTAGCCTGAATAAAAGGCTGCCGCGGTTTCAGCCAGAGGTTGTTCCGTTCCTGACTAGTTTAGAATAAAGACTTTGTTGTTGGAACCGGTCTACCTCGTGTTTTTCCGAACAAAACACTGGCGACGAGGATGGGATCGGCCTGAACGCGGAAACCTGCACGTGGTGAGAAGAAATAAAGACGGCGACGAAAATGCCTGGAAACAACGCACCGCCGCACCCTTCAACTCCCAAAGAAGAAGATTGGGATTTCCTATGCAGACCGTTTCCAAATGTATTTAGAGAGTAATGAGATGGAAGGCGAATATCAGAGCAGGCGTAAGAGGGGCTGTGTTCTTAACACACTGCGGGACTACGGTTTCAAGATGGCAAAGGCTCAAACAACTAACGTAGGCCAGAACTACAACGAATCATGAAGCCCACTACGCCCCGGTCGGTGTCGAATTTAATAAAGCGACACAAATTTTACCGCAGAGACCAGAGAGAAGGAGGAGACCGTCGCCGATTTCGTTGCTGCCGCTTAGAACAAATAGGGGGTGAGTGCGATTTCCTGAACATTGACAAAGCAATGAGGGATCGCGTAGTGTTGGGTTTAAGAGATCGACCGCACAGAGTAAAATTACTCAACAAGCCCAACATTCACCGTAACCGAAGCCATCGCGGAAGCCACAGCCGCGAAAGCCGCGAAAAAATCGGCCTTTCACAATGAAGAAGATGAACACACACAGCGAAGAAACAAACCCAACCAAAGACAAAAAACAGCCTACCACCACCCCCCCTATGAAGAGTATGGCCAAAACACCCGAGTCGAGCGAAGAAGACGATGAGGTCCACCGTTTTATTCGCGAACAGAAAGAGCGTGAAAGAAGGAATTGGTGGGAATGCGCTGGCTGCGGAGGAAACCATTCCCGAGCCGAATGCAGATTTCTCGATGCCATCTGCAGACATTGCAAGAAACGAGGGCATTCGAGAAAGTCTGCAGGAATAAAAAAAGCTACAGCCCAACGAGACGCAGAAATTCCCCCAACACAAACTGAGCCAAGAACGTGAAATTGGCAACAAGAGAAGCGAGCCATACACATCAAACTGTCACTAATAGAAAGCGCTCAGATGGAAAGCGGAAGAAAGTTAAAGTAACTGTAAATATTGAAGGAAAGCCTTGCAAAATGGAAGTGGACTCGGGATCCTTCCTTTCCATGGTATCTTGGGACACCATAAACAACTAGTCCAGGTATCAAATCCAAGGAACTTCAGAAGCATGCAACTAACCCTCAAACTACACAGGGAACCAAATCCCTGTAGTCGGCATGGGACATTTCAGAGTCGCATACAAACAGTATGTTAAAGTGTTACGCTGACCATAGTCGACCAAGACAGACCAAGCCTCCTGGGTTCGAGTGGTTTGCACCAATTGGGCATCGGGATGACCGGAATAGACCAAGTAACTACAACGGCTGGGAAGAAGACCTCATCCAGGAATTCCACGACGTGTTCGACGAGACATTGGCAAGTATCGGGAGAAATCCTATCTCCTTTAGTCTAAACCCCAAATAACACCGCGGAGACTAAAGGCCAGGCGAGTTCCTTTTGCACTAAAGGCAAAGATAGAGGAACAGCTAGACAAATTAATTAGCCCAAGGGGTATTAGAAGCCTGTGGACCATGCCAAATGGGAAACGCCTATAGTCCACCCTATTAAACCAGACAGGTCCGTTAGAATCTGTGGTGACTATAAGGCTACCCTGAACCACGCATTGCAACAGAGCGCATACCCGGTTCCAGTAGTCCAACATTTACTACACTCCTGGGAAAGGAAAAATTTTTGCTAAACTCGACCTAGCGCAAGCTTATCAACAGCTTCCCAGTGGACCAAGACCAGCTGAAGCACAGACTATAGTTACCCATAAAGGCGCTTTTAAGTGTAACAGACTCCAAATTTGGAGTGAGTGTAGCACCAGGAGTATTCCAGGTCTAATAGGAGCGCCTCCTAAAATGGCATTACAAGGAGTCGTACCATATTTTGACGACGTCCCTAATCTCAGCCAAAGATGAAACTCAACTTAAAGACAGACTTAAAAAAGTACTCACTAAATTTAAGAGATTCTGGCCTCAAAGTTAAAAAAGAAAATGTTGCCTAAAAAGAAAATAGCGTCGAATTCCTGGGCTACTTAATAGACGGAGAGGGTATACACCTACAGACAAAAAAATATAAAGCTATAAAGGAAGCGCCAGATACCAGAAACAAAACGAACTTCAGCATTTCTTGACTGACTAAATTTTTATAATGCTATTCGCTAACGCAAATAAAGCCACAATAGCAGAACCATTACACGTCTATTGGACAAGAAAGCAATTTGGACTTGGGCTATAGAGAAGAAGAATTCCTTCCAAAAAATTAAAAATTTGCTAACATCAACAAACGTTCTGCATTCAATTTAGGCAACACACTGCATTGGGGTGACCTAGCGACCGCTTGCCTTTCCGGAGTCCAGTGCCATCCTGAGCACAACTGCCTGATGGCAAGAGAGGCACCCATGCATATTACTCAAGGAACGCATGTCTAAAATCGAGAGAAATTACCAGCCAACCTCGGAGCAGAGAAGCTCTAGCAATTGTCGCTTCGGAGTGAAACGTTTCAGAGTTCTAGCGGGCGACTTTTCAAATTCATACAGACCACAAACCCGCTATTGGGAATTTCTGGCGGGAAACAAACCAACGCCGAAATATCCTTTCTCTGAGAATGACTAGATGGTCAGAGTTTCTAGCAGCCTATTCCTACACTCTGACACATCGACCAGAGCGAAACACATTTCCCATGCGGACGCTTTGAGCAGAGCACCCTTACCAGCAACCGTGGAAGCCCCGGCACCAGCGATGACAGCATTACAAATAGAGACTGCACGGGATCGTACCCATATCAGCTTATGATGTCGGCCAGAGCACCGTGAAAGACTCTTGACCGCCCGCGTTCCTTAGCTGGTAGGCTAAAGGCTGGCCGGAAACCAAAAAACTGAAAACTTTAAACCTTTCGAGACAGACGACTGAACTTTCTATTCAAAAGGGGTGTTTTACTGTGGGGTGATTCGGGTAGTATTCCTAACGAATACCAACCAAGGTAACTTAGAATGTTACAACGAAGGCAGCCCGGGGATTGTAAAATGAAAAAGCCTTGCTAGAAGTTTATGTTTTGGGTGGGCCAGGTATTTGATAGGGACATAGAATATTGGGGTAGCTCGTGCAATAAATTTGCCCAGGGAATTAGACCGTCCCCTGCCTAAGCACCCATTAGACGACTGGGAAAACCGCGAGGCCTTGTCAAGAATCCACATTGACTTCGGCGGGGTTCCTACAAGGGGCATACATTCGCTGATTGTGTTGATGCTATTCTAATTGGCTTAGAAGTAAAAATCATGCCATGCAACGGACAACAGAAACTGTAATTAAACAACTAGACAACCTTTTTGCCAACCCATCGGTCTGACCTGGACGTCCTCGTATCAAGAATAATGCGGCCACAGCTAACCAGCCTACAATTCGAGCAAAATACCTAGCCTCCTAGGTATAAGAATGCCCTCACCGCACCGGCTCAGCCCGGCTGCAAACGGCAGGGCTGAGAGGAATGGTCCGGTTTTACCAAAGAGGGGTTAGAAAAAATGGACACCGGAGATGTCCAACAGAAAAGTAAACCGAATTGCTGCCACACTCAACACATAACGCCCAGTAACCACGACAACAAAATCCCCAGCAGAATTACTCATGGGGAAGAAATTAAGAATCACACGCTTGATGGTTGCAACCCAAATTTTACGCCACAAAACCCTCCCGACTCCTCTACACGATTTAGACCAATTTTGAAAATAGGCGATTTGTTTATGCTAAACAACTTCAACCGGGACCCTGTAATGGCTACAGGAAAAATCACGCTCAATAACAGGCCCAAATCCTACGTTTAACAATTGACGACCGGCAGGGATGGAAGCGGCACATAGACAGCTCCGTTCCCGAAACATAGAACGAAATACGAACATACACCTTAGCGTTGAAAAAAAC